>JAITYZ010000155.1:0-22272 GCA_027744595.1 Paronellides praefectus | reverse complement strand
AATTTTTTTGCTTGCTTCGTATTTAACTTTATATTATTATTTATATGTATTTATTATTATTATTACTATTATTAGAATAATTATGGAAACTGTTGTGGTAGTTTGCTTATAGTGAATGATTTTTGTTACAAGAAACCAGGTCAGTCTCGACTTCTTCTTGGTCGACCAACTTTGCCTTTGCGAGGGGCTGTAGTGGGTCCATTTGAGGTGGCAACGTTGGTATTAGACGGACTTCCAATACCGTTTTTCATCATCTGCAATGAAAAAAAAAGATAATGAAAATGTTCAATTATAGCTTACTTGCTTGTTATCTATAAAAATATATATGTATATTTATAGTGTAATGTAAAAGCACACGTATGCTCCTAATCTTATCATAAGATTTTTGTCATTTGAGTTACATTTTGGTGTAAACTAGGCTAGATACTAGATGATCATTGGAAACCACAATAATTTACTGCTAATAATAACAAGGATGATGATAATGGTAATTGTTTGCTAGAAGGTGAACCAAAAAAGTACGAATTCAGCTAACCAAAAAAATAGGACAACGAGTCTGCAATAATAATAGGCATGTTTTTTGTGGTAGGAGACAAAATGAGAATTTCATGTGTATATATTGTGCTTTTTACTTGGACAAAATAAAAGTTAATCAAATCATCATGGAATTTTATAAGATTTCGCTACCAATTCCAACCTGCTACCACCGGCATATCATTGAGAATGACATGTGTATATATTGTGCTTTTTACTTGGACAAAATAAAAGTTAATCAAATCATCATGGAATTTTATAAGATTTCGCTACCAATTCCAACCTGCTACCACCGGCTTATCATTTGTCCGGAAATAATAATGGGTAGTTCATTCAATAATAATAATATAATATACCTATTTATTACACAAGAATGATAAGAACATAATATAAACGGTATACCTGCCAAGTTTCCATTATACTAAGCACATATACATACCTCTGATTCAAATAATAAACATTTATACGGCTTTTCAGTAGAATTCTCGTGTAAAACATAATTGGGATGTACACCACCAAAAACCCAACACTAATCTTGTTAAAACATTATTATTATTATGTATTACTTTTAGCTTCCTTTGGGTTTCCTACTTTTTTCCCATAAGCTTTATTTTGGATTATTATAGCTGGTCACAAGGAAATGCACATAGAGGGTCACGTCACACAGTCACACGTTACGTGGAATTGTGTACATATCCGATATATTCCCCCATTTAATGCTGTCTCAATGTAAAAATGTCTTTTTCCTCTCTACACTGCTATTGTGTTTTCATTCGCTTTTGATAGCTCAACCCAAAAATGTTGACTCTCGCCCTTTTAATTCGTGTTCTGATCAAATTAGCCATGTAGGTGATATTTTCATTTCCTTTCACCAGGAAAATGAGACATTGCCCAGCATGTCCATTTAATTAATAATTTGAGAATCCCTTAATTAGTGTGAATGCTTTTCAAAACATCTTGTTCGACAGAAGAGAAAATGAGAAAAGTTCAAAGTAAATCGGTATTCATATATAATTTTCCTCGCTGCAAAGCCACATTCATAATGCATGCCTACTATACCAACATACGTGTGCCTAAAATTAATTATTTTAGTCATTAAGTAGTAGCATATCATGTATATATAGATATTATGTTACGCAACGTATACCAGAGAAAGCATATAACAGGTTTATTGAGAGTGTTATGTAAATAGATTAATTAATCCAGCCACTATCTCACCTTGAGCGCGTCCTGTTCACATAAAAGGGCACCATTAAGTACTGAGTATCTGTCACCGGGAACGAGTTTGTTGCCGCATCTCGAACAAATGAAGCATTTCACATGAAAAACGTATGGTGGACTGGCGCCTGGTGGTGACATTCCTGCTTTCATCACATATTCCGATGGTGGAATCCCTTGGCCGCATCCTTGACATGCTCCACCGTTTCCAAATATTCTGTAAATAAAAAATATATATGTTTTTTATTATGATATTTTATTTTATGTGAAGATGAAAGCCCAAAACAATTTCCAATTTGGCATGCATGTCTGATATGTTATGTATGTACATTATTGTTGTACATTTTAGGAACGTTTTTTACAGCCTCACGTATTTTTTATTTTTTACAGTTTATATATATTCAATACATATTGTTTTTTCAGGGGAAAAAAAGTCGGAAAATAAAATTCATGTGCCGCTTTTGATTGCGGTATGAAAAAAAAGTAAGCAAATCATGCAATTCATTGAGCTATTTGTCAATGAATGTACCTCATCTGTGAGTTTGATTGCACTCACTCAGAAACAACTACTGTCAATTTGGTTTCACAGTGAATTGAATTGAATACTAAAGAAATCGTTAGGGAAACTCCTCTTGCTTCACTTTTTACTCTGTCTCTCTTCTTCTGCTCCCTTTTTTGCTTCATCACACCAATTGGCCAAAGTATATCATCATCTTCCTCATAACCGTCATCAATGAATGGCATGGGTAACAAAACGACAGAAAAGATGGCAGGTTTTTTTTCCACAACAGCTTGGTACATGGTACATGCATCATGCATATATACCTACAACGTATAAGCATGTATGTATATACCCATAGTATGGGTCCCATACCCTACTACTTTCTTTATACATTTTTTTTCTACATAAGCATATATATACATCTATCAAAAACTGCCTTTTATTACACACACATACACGCACTTACTACTACTTTTCTTTTTCCGTCTCTCACATCAAAAAATTACCAAGGGTATACGAGGTGAATCCCAATCCCTCTGCTGCTTTCGCCTGACTCACAAAGGAAAAGGCTTTTAGAGAAAGTAGAGGAAAAACAGAGGCAACGCAATAAGTACTTTTCCGATATACATGGTTTTTTATAGCGTACAAGAGAATAGATGTAAGTAAAGCACATACACATCTATAACATGAATATAAAGCAATAATATTCTCATATATATCAGTCAATTTCACTTTTTTTCTTCTTTGCTGTATGTACATAATGTATGGAGTTTTTATACGAGTGCTAACAAGATTACAAGTTCAGAGCACGTAGCCCGGCACTCTGTAGGCTGGTGTTAGTTAGTTAACTCTTGATTTGAATTGGCCAGCTCATTATTGACACAGGATATTTTGGTGTTCATGAGGGGCTTGCTAATTTCCTTTTTTCATCCAAGCGGAACTCTAATCCCCAAAAGGAATTTCCACGCGAGATATCCATATAATATTCCACGTATACCAAATCCATAACAAATTTCTCACATCATACTTTTCATACTATTCTCTGCTTGCTCATCGGTGAAGGTGCACACACACACATGCAGATAAAATTTTCCCCACTACACCACACCATCATCATCGCCGCTACTCTCTAGAACATGTTTGTTGTACTATACATAATAATATAGGTATATAGAGACGCGTGTATACTACAACTACAATATTATTACTTAGCTAAAATTGTTGGATTTCCGTACATATTTTTATCCATTTTCGAATATAAAAGAAGCAGGAGAGAGGCAAGAGGCGTGTAGGAGGAGTACGAGTACCATTGGGATTTCATTTGAGTAATAATAAGAGTGAACGTGTGGAGTGGAATATAATAATTAATTAGGAATTAGCTTAAGGCCTTCAAAATCATTATGGGGCAAGCAAGTCGACAGGAAGGGAACACCCTCTTTAATGAATATAACTCAAAAAGCAGCAAAAACAAAACAAAAAATACCATAATTCCATCCCCGACTAATTGTTCATTAATGCTTTATTCTTGTACCCTACTTGTTCCATTTTACTTTCGATTTTATAAATTCCGATGTATATAATATAGAGCGAGTCTTTTCTCTTTTAAGTCTACTTGTCACGTTGCTCAAAATAGCTCACTGTGAAAGAGCTTCTCTTTTCCCCACAAAACATACGACAAACTACACTTGTAAAGGTTTTTTTATGTGTGCGTCAATTGTATATACAACTACTACTGCTGGGCTCAACCACACAGTACACGTCTAATCAATTCTTAAGAGGGTCCAACGAATCAACGAGCATTATTGTTCGATTATAACTAACTTTTTGCCTGGCTTGTCATAAACATGATGTGAGAGGCCGATGCAATATGCCGTTGTGGTATTCTACATGGACAGACCCTCATTTGACACTTTTATATTCTTCCTAAAANAATCCTACCCAATTTCACAAACATCAAAGGGAACTCATGATGATGGTGTAATGTATTTTGGTGATGTTGGAAGAGGGGCTTTATTAATTGGCCAGAGACAGTTAGGAAATTAATCCAGAGAGATTAGGCAACTTAAGCCATGGTTCAGTTCATATATATAACTTACATAGATAGATAGGTATGTACTTATTATATAATACATAGTTATATAATATGTTGGCATGTATTTAGAAACATATCTGCACTCTGAATACAAGGAGCAATCTAATGTAATATTAACAGCGCATTACTGTATAATATAAGAAGTGTGTGCTCTCATAAGCACAATACTTATTTTACAAGTTATTGGGGCGATTTAGCAAAGTATACATTACATAAAGACACACACACACGTTCTTTTCCCATAGTACGAGGCGCAACTCTGGAGCCATTACTCTAAGCCAATGTGGCTGACACATCAGATAAGTCGAATCTATAAAAGTAGCACGAGGTTGTTGGAAAGAGAGATATGAGCTGGCATCTTGCTTATCATTATTACAGGCTTGCTTGCACTCACGTCGTCATCATCATCATATCATCATCGCACACAACACTTTTTCTACTTTATCGCCGTGTTCCAAAGACTACGTTTATTATCCACAATGCCGAACCGAATTCAGTTCCTCTTCGGTTTATTTTCCCAATAAAAAGCCAATATAGTTTTATGCTGTTGTTTCATTGGCGTCATTCTAATCAGCATTAAAATTTAATTTTTCTCCCACAGTCTCCATATAGCCTTTTGTTTGTCTCAATATTGAGGTGTCTATAAAACGTCGGATGGATGATAACAAACTGCCAAAGAGGAATGCAGCTGTCTCCTCTCAACAACTAAATTAAATTTATAAATAAGCTTTGAAAGGAAAGAACGTAAGAAAGCGCCATTGTTCAATTGAGGATGCACTGTTCTTTAGTAATACGTATACAACAATTTAGTGTGCTCACTCATTCATCCCTTGAAATGATAGGCGGCACACAAAAAGTGAAAAGGCTTCACAAGCATGGATGACTGGTGCTGAGAAAAATGATGTTTATAATATAAACTTTATATATCATGTTTACAAGTAGCATTTTATAGTTCATCCAAGTTTCATTTTCATCCCTTGCGATAAGCGCATTTAAAATTCATTAGTTTTAGTCATCCCTGTGAAAAGAACATTCTTACATTTATACTTTTCACATGCACGGATATTTACTAAATACCACCACCAAAATTTACAAAAAACTACGCTCTGCTGCTAAACAAAGAAAGAAAAAGGGAAGGGTATGTAAGTAGGTTCGTGTGTACTTATGACTTTGATAACGTATGTGTCGCTTTGTGAGTATTTATTTGAATGGCGTGTGTGCAGCTTGTATAAAACAGCGCTTGGAATGAAAAGTGTCTACTTAACTATTCTTAAATGATCATTTCATTCATACATACTTATATTTATATGTATTATTTAGCCACACACATCCATAATAATACACAACCCTACCCTAAAACCTCAAAGTAGAGCTAAAAGTAAATATGAAGATTGGAATATCATTAGTTAAATACTACATAATAGCTTCCAACCAAATAGGAGACGTGTGTGGAAGTTGTTTCATGTCATTTTCTCATTCTCTCTCTCCACTCCGCAGTGGTAGTTTTCCATATGTATGAGCTCTTTTTACCTCTTTGTTGCATTGCATGCATCGTCAGTTTGTTCAAAAGAACACACATTCTTTGAATTTTCACAGTTTCCAAACATATTTTCCACGTTTTAGCATAAAAGTTTTTGTAACTTGTTGTAACTAGTATACATACAACATCTGGTTCATTTGTCACCGCATGTGTTTAGATGTTATTATGTGTGTGTGTGGGATCTCTTTTCCCTTCGTGTAATATTATGCGAAACGTGACAATGGGGCAACTTGCTAAAAAAACCCTCTTTCTACTAGACTCCTGCTTTTCTGTGCTTTACATAACTTTGGTGGACAAAAATTTCTGCATAACTTTCCCTACAACCAAAAGAAGAGAGAGAGATGTAGTTAATGGCTAATTAGCATAGAACATTTTCACGAATTAGAGAACAATATGACAAACGACATGAGAGAAAAAGGGATTTCATCTTCTCATGTATGCGTCCTCTAATTTTCACGCCTACTCTGTGATATGCATGAAATTAGCCCTTTTATCAATTACCTTACCATGTTTCATCATAAGTTCTCTATTTTATAACATTCTACTTTAACATATTTTTTTACTGTGGAGCCTCTGTCTTTTTGTTTTATCCAGAGAGAGAGAGAGACTTTGATGAAAATGACTGGAGGGATGATGATGGTTTCAGAACCCGGGAAATGTTTTAGGATCATTTGATCCGAAAGAACAAGAAAACTTCAACGATTATGTTTTGTATGTTTCAACAAATGCTACCACCACCACCACCCACACTCCTACTGACAATTGCAGTCTAGTCGTGTTCTTGTAGAAATGTGTGTGCATACCTCCAAGCAAGAAAGAATGGGGTAGCGTGACTCTTGGATTTTAGTAGTGAGTTTTCATGGAACTACAGCAAAGCCATAGGAAATTTACTACTGACAAAAGATGTGCCATGGCAGAGTGGTGAAAAGTCTGAAGGGAATAACTGATAGAATAATGATAATAATAATAATAATAATAATAATAAAGGTGTAGAAAATCCTAAAATGGTATTCGGTTTTTCAGGAGGAAGTTGAGTTGCTGTTGGTGGTTGGATGATATGATGATGGGGGGATTCTTTCTCCACTCACTCATGATTCGATTCCATTTATGAACACACACACACGCGGAGCTAAATGGTAAAAAGTATTTACTTGCCACACAAGTGAGCACTTTGTATATTATAAGAAAAGTACATAAAATATATTATTGCTATACATACATGTTTTTTCCACTTCCCCAAGAGCAAAACTTGCTTCATGTGCTTTCTGAGTACCGCACACACACAGAGGCTGAATGAGAGGAAATCATAATGTGAAGCCAATGGGCATATACATAAATACATTTTATACAGTAGTAGTAGTATTGGTGGTTGTGGGAGTATAGGAAAGCATTTTAGCAGAAAGAGAGAAAGACAATGAGAAAGCAGATGAAAATTGAGTTAAACGCTTCTTGCTTGCTGAATACTCACAAGGGAGATGCCTCTCTGCTCCTGCTTCTCTTTTCTCTCTCCTCTTGAGCAGCTACTGAAGCATTCAAATCTAGCAGTTTAGCATGCTTATTTCTTTGAAGATTTTCTTTATGTTCGCCTTGTACACAGAACTCCAAACCATGTACTCACTTACTTCACTATTTCTTACCCCCACCACTCGTATAATATGTAAGTGATCGCAAAACACAATAGATGCAATGGTTCGGTTGTTCTTTTTTCCTCTACATTTCACCCACACACACATGCACACACACACACGAAAGAAAACATGAAAAGCTACAGTGTTGAATGTAGAAGTAGCATATATATTATGAGTACATTTCATGTTTCTGCATAACCGCGCGTTCCGTTCAAATGATGATTTTCATGTTCGAATGCTAATGCCATACGGAAATATTAGTATCCTTTTCCCATTTAGAAAAAAATATTCTGTGGGGAAAACTGGAGGAGAAAAAAAAAGTTTTTTTTATTTTTTTATTTTATTTTTTTCTAGCTTTGAAAAGAAAAAAGTATTCCTAAATAAAATCATTTGAAATTCATACGCGTTTCTATCATTTTAGCTCTCATTTTCATATTATTATTATGGATATGTGCGGCGGATGTACGTGGATATGATGGAAAAAAGAGCTGGAGTTTATTTTGGAGAGTTATTTTGAGACTTGAGTAGAAACTCTTAAACTGGCATGATTTTGTTTAAACTGGCATGATTTTGACATTTTTCGCATTCCAACATAGTTTTAAAACTTTTTTTATTGTATTTTTTTCTCAAATTTTTCCCGTTTTAAGTTATGACAAGGATATGCGTATGAATATTAACTGGCTACTGGAATATTATTTGCGTTTGAGGCTGTATGTTCCGGATAAATTTTTTTGACTATAAAACGATTGAGTAAGGGTGGAAGAAAAAAGAGAGAGAGGGAGAGAGAAAACATGTTGTTTGAGGATTTTCATATAATTTCCTGTGTGGCTTACCTTAGATAATCTTGTCGACACAGGATCATTCCATCACGGGTGAAACAACTTCCTCCGACATCTGCAAGTGTGGCGGTGCATGCTGAAATAACGTAAACATAGTTGAATTTATTCTGAATTTGATTTACCTTTAAATTAAATCACAATTAAATTAATGTTAAATTTGTAGTAAAAAATACCTGCGCATTTTAAGCAGTTATTGTGCCAGTAGCGGTCTAGGGCATGAAGTAGAAACCTTTCCATGATTGGACCATTGCAACCACCACAGACCTGTAAAAACAAAAAGAAAAGTAGGGTTTTAGCCAAAAGTATATCAACCCTCTCTATATAGTCTACCATTACCCCAAAAATCCGTCAGAGTTCAAAGAGAAGCAACCAAAAAAATGATATTATGCTGAATTATGTTAGCCTAAATAATAATTATTCACTTCATGTTACGCCAAAGTACAATGAAGCTATAATACGAATGCAATAATAATATGTCATGCCACAATACACCAATAATTTTTTTACAAATTTTACTATTAGCACACTGATTAATTATTAATAATGCAATAATAATATGTCATGCCACAATACACCAATAATTTTTTTACAAATTTTACTATTAGCACACTGATTAATTATTATTTATGCATTCACAACATACAGACTTAAAATAAAAACAAGGATCTGAGCTCGTACTACCTACTTTGTTTTTTTTAAATAAAAAGCTACATTGCAACCCCAAAACCAAAAAAAGAGCAAAATGAAACCATGTAGCTTACTTTGGTATTTGGAGGGCAGGTAGGGCTTTGATTGAGAGACATTTGTGAGCAGATGCCACCGGAATGATGACCCATAAGTCCATTTACTGAACCTGGTCCTCCTCCTCCACCCCCACAAGGAGGACCATGACCATGACCTAGAAATGAGGAGTTTGGTGGCATTTCAGGTCCATTATTACTACCCGGGTGACCGTACATTTGCGACCCATTCGTCCCGGAACTTGGACCAGGTCCTTGATTAATATGGTCCGGCGTCCCCATTCCGCTCACATGACCATTGTTCAACATTTCACTTATATAACAGTACAGTTTTCTACAATTCCACTTTGTATAACTTTTTTTTTCTATTCACACTTATTATTATCGTGGCAAATTTAATGGGAAAAGTCTCATCTAGTTAATCTGATTTGTTAAAGTGTTTTTTTTTCTTAGCACAAAAGACTTTTTTAATAGGTAGTAGCTTCAGAACACTCGGATTTCTTTGACAGTTGTTGTTGTGTGCGATTTTCTTTTTGGTGTGCAAGAGAAGAGTAGTAACATCTTGTAAAATGAACCATTCACTGATGAAGCTGATGGCTGATGAAGAAAATCAAGTCTGTAAAAACAAGACAACGAGAAAATATGCGATTATTAGTGGGAGCATACACAAAAGTGACTCTATATATGTTTATCTAATAAATAGGGAGAGAAATAGACGAGTGTAATGCTAATCAAATGATCTTTCATAGATTTTTACTCGTGTACTGAAATGGGATAGTAATGTATGCTGGTATAAACATGCAGTGCAGTTATATGAAAAAGAGGAGGATGCGGATGGAGTCGGTTTATCCAAAAGAGAGAAAGAGAGAGAGAGAGACGTCGTGAGATAAGCAAATTTTTTCAATTAAATCATAAAAAGGATTTAATCTTGCAATATGATAAGTTGTAGAAAACGACAAAATTAAAAAAAAAGATGTGTGTAGCCTTATATTCATGCTTAATAGGATGTTTCTTTTAATTTATCTTCTATCGTAAATATCCCATTCATAATTGGATACACCTTTACAATGGTCCACTACCTCTACAACTACTACCACTACTACACACTTCAATGAATCCGGTGACTTGTTTTGGTACCTTATTATTATGCATAAAATAAATTGAAATTATGTGTAAAAATCAAGTTACAAAGACGGACAAAACCAACCAAGATATCAAGTTATACTTTATACCTACTATAAGCTCGGCATAACAAATGTCCACAAATAATGAACTTGAAAAATTAATTCCTTTTTGTTGTGTCATATCACATGGATGGAAGTAAATAAGTCACTGGCAAAGAGTTAAAAGACATTGTATGCGCCCGCATTGTGTTTCACTATTGGAAAGGATATTATTATCATCATCATCATCGCAATATAAAAATACGCAGGTATACATTATTTTTTTACATTTTACATACTTCGTGGGAATCCTCTCAACATCATCCGTTTCTCATCTGTAGTAAATTAATATAATAATGGTAATGGTGTGCACTACCAAATGGCTTGGTAGACCAGTAATAGTTTTTTTTTCTTATTTCGAGAGAGCCCGTTGTTCAGAAAAAGTTGTATTTTTTTCTTCTTTATTTTTTTCTCCTTCACTGCTTGAATGGTATATAGGGAGTTAATCCACAACCAGAATTAATTCTATATTGTGCATTGGCCGAATCATAATTTTAAATTAAAAACTGATTTAAAAGCAAATTTCTTTTTTTTTCTTATTTTTTTGTGGGAATAATAAGTATTAATCCCTCGAAGCGAATTTCACTTAATCACGCTGTCAAATGCTAAAAAGGTTCACAAACAAGAACGCGCAGTGCAGCTAAAAGTTATTAGAATTGCCTTTTCATTCATTCTAATGGGATTTCATAGTGTTCCAATTGCTGAACTCAATGTCCATAATTTGTTAGCACATTCAAAAGGACCAAGATGAGAGGAGATTGAACAGGTTATATAGGTGCATAATAATAATATGTATACATATAGTCACAATAATATAAGTTTTGTATATATCTCTGTGTTTTGTATAATATTGTTATTATTATTAGTAAATGTACACATACTACTTTACTTCGCTGTTGGAGCACACACAATGGTCAATAGGTCTGGCCGTAATGACGTACACACAAAAAAATCTCTTCGTATTCACAAATCGGTATGAGATCCACCTCAATGATACGAATAATGATATTAGAATAATAGAAAAACAATGAAATAGCTATCAAGATGGAGTAGAACGCGCAGTGCAGCTAAAAGTTATTAGAATTGCCTTTTCATTCATTCTAATGGGATTTCATAGTGTTCCAATTGCTGAACTCAATGTCCATAATTTGTTAGCACATTCAAAGGACCAAGATGAGAGGAGATTGAACAGGTTATATAGGTGCATAATAATAATAATAATATGTATACATATAGTCACAATAATACAAGTTTTGTATAAATCTCTGTGTTTTGTATAATATTGTTATTATTATTAGTAAATGTACACATACTACTTTACTTCGCTGTTGGAGCACACACAATGCTCAATAGGTCTGGCCGTAATGACGTACACACAAAAAAAATCTCATCGTATTCACAAATCGGTATGAGATCCACCTCAATGATACGAATAATGATATTAGAATAATAGAAAAACAATGAAATAGCTATCAAGATGGAGATGACCAGCAGAAGAAGAATGAGGAAAAAAATAGATGAGATGACGATGAAGACAAAAAAAATAATAAGAAGAAAAAGGATTTGTTTGTGTATGCTCACATGGTACCTATCTATAGTTTATGAAGATTAGTTATTACGTTATTACTTTGGATTCGCCCTATTGCATCCCCCATCATCATCATCATCATCACATCATCATAGTCAAATAAAGTTGGATAGAACGCATTTTTCAAAATGCTCTGTGTATTAGACTATTTCTTCTTTCATGGGTAATATTATTAAATTATTATTAAATATTGAGGAAAATGGTTCTCTTTGTGCGCATTTTTATATTTTAATGACAAATGCACAATCAAGTGTTCTAAACTCATTACTGTATTGAAATTATTATGGCTACTAGGTTGAAAGAATGAAATGGGGTTTGGGACATTTAATAAAATAAAGTAATGTGAGAAATCGTCATTAGAAAACAATTACCATTATCATTTTACAAAAGCACCGCTGAGAACGAGAACTCAAAAGAATTTTCGGTTTGGTACGAAAGTCACGGGAATTTACTCTATAAATGTACACGTGTATTTAGTAGCATATAAGCGAGGAAAATCGGTAATGGCAGATCAGGCCAGTGACCAGTGCAATGTTGATAGAAGAAGGGAATGGATAAATAATATGCTTACTCACTTGATACACTTGCTCAAGTGCTTTCAGCAGAGTAATAAATTATTATCTCAGCTCAAAGGAAACCTGCCTTCTTTTCATCATCACATCATCTTTGTTCAATTCCCTAATAAAGTCTCTACATCATGGCGTTTATATTTGTGTGTTGTACCATCGGCAATTTATATAAAATTCCATTCGCAGACAAAAAAAAGATGAGCTGAGGTGAAAGATGAAGTCATTTTAAACATTAAATACGATTTCATCATTTAAACTATTATTTCTGCATAATAACGTTGTTTAAAAGAGGGAAGAGAAGACTGTTGAAAACAAACAAGGGAAAATTTACTTGGTGTAATCTTGTAATTTCAATTTTTAAGTTTGGATGTTAGAAAAATACATGCGACATGTGTGTGTAATATTTATGTTTTGTCCATTTGGACTTGCAGCAGCTCTTTTAAAGACTGCAAGATTTTCATCTGATGCCAACCAAAAAAGCAATGATCTTTGAGTTTTCACTAATATTATTATTATGTCATTCATGGAACCCAAAAGCTACAAGAAAAAAAAATAGCTCTTTTAAAGACTGCAAGATTTTCATCTGATGCAAACCAAAAAAGCAATGATCTTTGAGTTTTCACTAATATTATTATTATGTCATTCATGGAACCCAAAAGCTACAAGAAAAAAAAACTTTACTACTCTTTTTTTCTTTTCTCTCTTTCATCTGGTTTGTAATACAGCAAAGTGTTTGAGATGTGATGTTGTAACAAACTAATTTATGACTGGAGTTTCTTCCCTCTCTCGTTCCTTTGGACGTGCACAACCAACACTCATTCTTCTTCAGGTCATCTTATATTCTTATTCTTGCGAGGGAAGGGCAAATTAAAATATGTCAGAGCAAAAAAGGAGACATTGTCTCCAAATTGTACAGAAAAAATAAGAAGAGCTTTATATACGCTGCGCTGCTAGTTCTACACAATAATAATATTACAGACAAATGCTGAGTCATAAAAGATCTTCTACACCACCACCACCAGGACAAGTTACATTTATTATACATACATGCATGTCAACAGCTTCTCTCTCGTTCCTTCGTGCTATATGATGTTTAATAGTTTGTATTGTAGCAACCTCCTTATTTTTATTATTTTTATGGAGTAAAAGTGTGCTCGCCCATCAGATACCAGGATTATAAGGCTAATGATTTTCGCTCTCAAATCTTATCATCATAATATCCTGCGTCAAAAAATTCTTATACACACACTCAATTTTCTTTTTCTCCACATAATGTGCATATATATATATAATACATAATATTATATTATATGTAGTCTTTTGACATGCTAGCAGCAGCACATATTTTACAACCCACGGTATAGCACGACGATAACCAAAAATGAATGAATCCTCTCTGTTTTGAGAAAATCTGTGTGACATTTGATTTTTATCTTTTAATATATTGTCTTAATTGCAATTTTCTCGGCTTCAATAATAATCAGCATAGGAGTTTGTATCCAAGTACATTATATGCTTTAAATTTATAAAATGAAATAATGGCTTAAATTCCACGATTTTTTTTGCTTATTCACTTCAAGATTTCGGTAAAAGTACCGCCACTCACTAAAATGCGTATATTTCTCTTGATACATATTTTATATTTTTTCAACGTCTTGAGACCAGTGGGGGCTATAAAAATACGACTCATCATAAGAAAACTTCATGTATAAACGATACAAGAATTTGTATTTAAAAAGAAAAAGAATGAACACAACTGTTTGTTTCGTCGTAGGGTAAAATAATATGCCGTAGGCGAACAAAGTTAAATAAGTCATCCTCATAAAGCACAAAAAACCAAAAGCGTTTCGGCATTTATGTATATTGGTAGGGAACTCTAAAATATATGTACATATAATAGCTGTTATTATAATAATGGTAAAAGTCAACTAGTACAAAAGCTAACAATCCACTATCTCTCTCTCTGCAAGTTATATTATTTGTAATACAAGTCTTTGATCAATAGAAATAATATGTAGCTTGGTCACCTTTTAAAAGCTATATCGTCACAAACAGACAGAGAGAGAGAGGATGACGATGAAGATGACAGATAAAAGTAGATATTCCAAAAAAATCAACCTGATCTTCTAAACCAACAATGAACAGGAACTACTTTACTTTATCTTGTACATATGTGTGTGTGTGTACTTGTGTGTACACGGACACGGAGCAATTTCTATTCAATTAGCCTTTTCATTTTACATTTTTTTCCAAAGGTATAATAATATAAAAGCAAAAGAGGCAGAGCTAAGGTAATCGATCATATCAGTTTTTAGTGTATATTATGCATACTTCAATTAAGATGTCTACGCGAGAGAAAAAAAATACTGGTTAAAATAATATAATACTTTTACTTCTCCTTTAAATCAATTATAAATCGGCAGTAAAATATAATGAAAATTCTACTTTTTAGTGAATATTTTTTAGTGAATAGTTATTTTAATGTGTGTACTTAATTTTATTCAAAATGATTGGTGCTGCTTGTGAACGAACCACCACCACCGGGACGGAGAAAAAAATCAAGTTTTAAAACTAGAAAGAGTATTACACATTGTCGTAAAATGTTGCCTTGCAATATAGAAAATGTTATTACTACTTTTCTTATTTGAACGGGACGGGCCATTACTAAAGTACCGTTCTTAATGTGTTTTTCGATGATTCTTGAAGATTTGTAAACGCTTTATTACAAAATTTGGTTGGAAACCTGCCTGTTTTTTATACACATATGTATAATAATGTGCTTTGCTGGGACTCTAATGGTGGTACCATGTCGAACATGAGAAGTGGAAGTATTCACAATCACGTCTGAAATACGAGAGCCATAATATAACAATCACGTAACCACCGCAGACTTCACAGGACTGGGGCGGACTTGGCAGTGTCGGGAGCTTATAACATACAAATACATGCATGCAATATATATGCTCAAATTGTACAAAATCTAGGGGTCGAAACACAAGAGTATATTTCCTCCCTTTTGTCCAATAACATATATTTCACGTGTGTGCTCTGCTCTGGTGTGGAAATATGTACAATTTAAGAAAAAAGAGTTTCCACACAGACACACACACACACAGTTATAAAGACAGATGAAGTGCATAGATGAGCGGTTTGGCTGATGATGATGATGATGTGGTAAATGGAAGACTATATGATGCTCAGATGGAGAGATGGTCTGATATATGGATTGGATCCCTTTTCTAACAAGATGATTTCAGCTGAACACAATACCACTACCACACCATCATCATCATCAGCACCAGTTCAAAAAATCATTGAATGAAGAGTGATGTGTAGAGATGGAGTGTGGATGTTGAGTGGTGGTATAGGAGAACAAAGGAATGAAAGATGAGGAACAGCGATTACTACAAGCCAAAGGGGTGTCTAATTAATTGGATTCGATTTGATCGGAATACGACACAGCAGTGGGGCAGGATGAGGTATACATGTTGAAATGAAATAATGGTGGTGATGGTGGTGGAATGGTAAGTAAAGTACCAACCAACAAACTAACCAACTTTGTTGACATGGAATGAACATGATCCGAGACGAACAACAACATTGTACCCATAAAAAAGTATACATACATGCATACATACATACTTGAGCCAACTAAACGAGCCCGATGGAATCTTAACTCTGTGAAATATGCGAGAGGAGATGAGAGACAGAAATTCCTACAAATAATTCTTTATCCAATCCATCTTCCCTCTTTCATTCATTGAAAAGGGGCGAGGAAGAGGATCAAAATGAGAAAGACGGGGAAAGAGGGTTGTTGATAGATCGAGTGCTTGACTAAGCTGCGGTGCGCTATATACTATGTAGTGTTGGCAAGCAGGCTAAGAATTTTTAGACAAGCAGGAAAAATTCCAATAATAAATTTCTCACTTGCCCACAGTGTGGTGCATGGTGCATAGTACTGGTGGTATACTATACTACCCCGCTTTTTCCTCTGACATACATATATCGGGAATGGAGAAACAACATAAAAAGACTCAATTGCAAAAGGAAATTTTTCGAGTTCCTCACATTTGTTAAAACAGCAAATGTACAAATAGCTGTCGATCTTAACAAAAGGATACATACCTTCAAACAAAGATGGATAAGACAACCGAGTTTGATTTCAATCCAAAATAATTTTCAATCCTTTTGGCACTAAAATAACCACGTTTTATTTGTATTAAGAGAACAATTTTTAATTCAAAACCCGCAGAGTGACCAGGTCTTTCTCAAAAGGTATTTTCCCATCCAGTAATTTATTTTGAAAAAAAAACTTTAATTTGAAGTCAATTCGTTTCAACTTAAATTTGTCAAACATTCACTTTTTCTCCCTTGATTTGTTTACAAGTTTCAAGATGGAATTGACTGATAAATTTGCCCAAAACTGGAAGTATGTTAGAAAGGTGCAACAGTCAAAACTTGTCAAAAATCTTTGCTAATAAAATGGATATACACATCTATTTATTTTCCAAGTTGACATAAAGGTAAATGCACAATATGTTGTTTTTTACTATTATTTACAAAAACAATAAATTTTTTTGACTTTGCTGTTGTTGTTGTAGTGGATTGCTGTGCAGTACAATCACGGGAAATCATCAAAGTCAAGTATGTCATGAGTCACTGTATAGACTCTGTAGCATCATCGCTACCACCACCGACAAAAATCTCAACGTACAAGCATTTTAAATAAGATAGATAATAGATTAGGAAGAGAATAGGCCAATAAAGTTTAAGAGTCTTGTTCCTGCTGAGCATGTTGTAAATTCTTCAAAGTACTTTTTTTCTATTGTGACTCACACCACCGTAAGGTACAGTGCAAGTAGCCGTTTTTTATTCTTGTGATGATGACCAAAAAACTGAAGATGTTAAACGCAATCTGTGGCGCTAGCTTGTTTTGAACCCTTTTTCACAATAACTTTGTATAAGCTACATACTTTTTAGGACCCATGTTTGTACTATTCGTCATCAGTCACCACCACCAACACTGCTCAAGCTACATGAAACTGCTCCGAATGCATAATTTGGCATACGAAATTATTTCTGTAAGCAGAACAACAAACTATTTTCAGTTTTACCCCTTGAACTATTATTAAAGCTTTAGATTCGGTTCATAGATATCGGTTATCGATGTAAATATATGTAATTGTATTTTTCTTTGTCAGCGAAATCTTAAAATGATAACCTCATATTCAAGTAGTAGTATAGTAACTTGTTTGAATTGTTGTGTTTATTATTACATGTCTGTAACAAAATGCTCATGCAAGCAATACAATGCACAGTTTTTACAAAGACACCCAATCCAGCAAACTGCTTTAAAAATTTAAATGTGAAATGTGTGACAATACAAATACATCCAGCCATGAATTTGCCACGCAATGTAATGGAAAGGAAAAAAATCAACCCTTTTCATCCCTTATCATGATGATGGTAATATACACATGAATTACAGTTCGTGCATGCATGCATGCTGACATGTATGTGTGTAGCGCTCGCTTTTTTTCTGCATTTTCTACCGTCGTGACGATTATGATGATGATGATGTTCGGCTGAAAACGAAAAAATTGGGATTTAATGAGCTTTAATTATAATTGACTACACTATACTGCTGTTTTACTGAAATAAAAGTATAAAAAAGTTGCTGCCTGTGATTACGTGCACGCGATGCTAAAAAACCCTGTAAACATGCATGAGTACAAGTCTCCCTGTTTTTTGTATTTTTTTACTACAAACTTATAAAAAAGAGTAACCCCATCAGCAGGAGAACAAGAGGAACGAGCGAAAAAAATAAATTTCTACTCGTTCCATCCAGCAGCAGCATGCGAAATATTAAGTTTGTTTGTACAAAACAAGTACAATTCAACATGCATAATATATATTGTGTAGTTAATGTAATGATAATGGTTTTTATTCACTCGTCATTCCCATCATGCAAACACAATACACCTCTCTTTCTCTCTTCTCTGCTCAAACCTTTAAACTCTGAGTAAACCCTCAAAATAATGACGTGCTTTGATCACTGTGTGATGAACAAGTAGACAAAAAAATAAAAACTTTTTTACAAACTATTTTGCAAGTAATTTATACGTACATTTTTTTCTCTTCTTCTCTGGTTTCATGACGTGTTACTGCTGCTGTTGTTGATTTTTGTGTGCATAAAAAACCATATTGTCCGGAAATCCTTGTCCGGATTTATACATAACATAAGGTACAATACACCAAACTTTATATCTCTGTATGGATATGTTTGAAGCACCTAGCACCCCTGTTCTTCTCCTCTTAATTTCCCTGCTATTATATGATTGGCTTCCATCTCACAACAGAGGCCCCTCTCACACAGCAAAAGCAATCTAGTTACTGCATCAACCAGAATAAATCACGAAATGACGAATACACACACTGATCCTTCAACTAAGTGCTAAATTAATTCTCGTTCCTATACAAAAACCTTTTCTACAATACGAACATTATTAGCATGGCTGTGTAACCTGTGATAATAAAATAAATTCTCTCAAACTTGTTTTGAGCAGTACATATTATACAGCATTCACTCTCTTTTCTTTTATGTGCTTCCAGTGAAATAATGAACTCATTTAATTTTCAACTTTCATCTCTTTCACTCTCCAATTTTCAATTCTCTTCCTTCACCTAATCATTAACAACATGATCGTCATCATCATGGTGCACCGACAGGAGCAGAGCTTTCACTACAAGCATACATACAAACATAACAAACATATCCCAAAGTTGAGTAGTAGTACGTGTCCAAAGTACATCAATAACAAAAACTGGCTGAGAGAGTAGGTCATGGAAAAACGAGGCACCAAGCCATGAATCCGTTTCCGGCTTCACTTCAGGCAAAAATATTGGAAACTAATTAATTCCGAATGTTGTAAATACTTGGAAGTTCTCATATGATGAGCTGTGCATGATGATGGTGAAAGTAAGTAGCAGCAGAAGAGTGGTGGCGGTAGTAGTGCTAATAACACTGCAAGAAAAGGGGCAATAACAAGTAAAAAACTATATTATAGTAAGCTGAGCTCCAAGGCAAAATGAGCCAGTGAAGTGGGCGACTAAATAACTAGCTTTTCATGACGGAGTGAATGGAAAGATAGAAAGGCAGAGAGAGAGAGAAGCTTCACATCACACACACATTCAAACATATTCACAACAGCATTAGAAGAGAAGAAAGCGGATAATCAACCACGTACATTTCACTATTCCCTGCTCCTACTATCGTACCATTGGCAAATACAAAGCGGAAATTGGTATATTTATTAACTACCGAAAGCATTTATGCTTAAGAGGTAGTTAATGCGATCACTCTGTTTGTCTGTCTGTAGGCACGATAACTCTTGAAGGTGTTGACCGATTTGGACCAAATTTGGCATATAGATGCCTTCGGTCAATAGGAAGAACGAAAACAAGGTCAATAGGTCAAACCGTTTGACCGTTAGAGTGACCGTTAGGTTTTTTCCATATTAAGAGATAAGGGGGAAGGAACCCTTCTCATTTTTTGTAATTTTTTTTATTTCGGAAATCAATAGAGCTCATTGAGTTGACTCAAGACGGCAGCCGTGTCTCACCCAAATCCCAGCCTTGTACGAGAATTCATTTATAGCAATTTTAAATTCTTTGAATTTATAAATCAGTTTTACGAGTTATTTCCATTCTAGTCATTCAGCTTTCGGTAGTTACTTTCTCCGGGTTTAAACCGGCTTTATTAGTATTGTATTTACTATTTATACACATTATTATATATTATGGCTTTGCTGTCTTTTATTACATTTGACTACCCACCACATCACTTTTGTTATCAAGTTTGAAGTAGTTGAAAGGACATTCAACGTACTAATAATAATTAGAGGAAATAAAACAGACGACGGGAACGGGAAAGTTATTAAAGCTACTATTTTACATACACAACTAATATATTTTTTTCTAATATGCTTATTTAATAAACTACTCCCTTAAAAATGTACATTCTACAATAAATTATATTATACGTACGAATGGCTTGATGTATTAATAATTGTGTACATTTTAATAATAAAAAATATGCCTATATAAAATATTGCTTTTCATTATGGCACACACAGTTGGTTCTTAAAACCACCAACGTGCACACGGGTTACTACGTGTAAAATGGTAGGAGAACGACGAGTGAATATATGAGGAGTTGGGTATATGAGGTATGCCTATAGTGATTCCACATGGCTCTAGGCTGACTCAAGTCTCTGCTAAAATTTCATCAAATCTCTCATTCAGGTTTTAATTAAACCTTATTAGCCAGGAAACAAAGGATCAGTCTTGGACATGCATATGGCACATCTCCCAGATTCAAATTAATTCGTTGTCGTACATGCACATATACATTTATATATTCGTAGATACAATATACTACCCAGTACCCACTATATATTATATACATTCACGCAATTAATTTCGTGCCAATGTACATATACGTAGTCATCAGGTTTTAAGAGCAGCATCAGTTGTACCAAAAGTAACCATGTAGTAATATAGCTAGTTGCCGCCACACAGAAACTCGGAGAGTCCCTCAGGTGGAGCTTGTTTCTAGTCATCAGGTTTTAAGAGCAGCATCAGTTGTACCAAAAGTAACCATGTAGTAATATAGCTAGTTGCCGCCACACAGAAACTCGGAGAGTCCCTCAGGTGGACCTTGTTCTTTGCAATTTCAGAGTTACGCGAATATAAGTTGTCGTGCGGTAGAAGCAAGAGACATGTACCAATGTAGATATGTATAATAATAAGGACTTGGACTTACAATCAAACAATGTTAGTATTATAAAATGTACATTGTCGTCAAGATATAAAAACATAGTTTCATAGTTCTTGTCCACGTGAAAATGGATGCATGTATTATTTTGTCTTGTGTTCCTCCACCACCACCGTCACTACTAAACCAGAGATAGATTATTATTATTCTCTGAGCGAACTAGCTTGCATTACTATGAACCAGTGAAAAGGGCCTTTACTATAGCTACTGAGATGTAAATGTTGAACAACATGGAAATTGAATCTGGCTGCTATATAGTCAAAAATAGTATAAGAATGCATCCTGCTGCTGCTGCTGTGACGACAAACGGCGATAAAGCATGTAAAAAGAAAAGAGTTGCTTTTCAGTTTTCACTTGCGCTCCTGATGCTTGGCTGACGACGATGAAGCCCTTTTGTAGTAACAAAACACGGAACTTTATATGAGATAGAGAGGTGGCTTATATGGAAGGAGAGAGAGAGAGAAATGAGAATAAGGGAATGATAGTGATATTAGCTGTGCGGCTTGCTCCTTTCTGATATAAGCAAATGAAATAATTGAGCGTCACCATTTATCTCGTTCTGCCAGGGATTGTTGTTCACTAATGAATTCATTAGCTATTAAACCGTCGAGAAAATAAATTGAAAAGATCTGCGAGCTGCCATGTATAAATGAGCTTAATATTCATTGAATGTAAAGAAGGAAAGAGAGAGAGAGCCCATCATATCATTTAATTACAAACTATACCTCTGCTGCTGCCTGCCCATTTCTCTTGGAAAATGCCTTGTTAGATGATGGCTATATACCTACACGCAGCTCTCTTCTCTCTCTGCTTAGATTCTTTGTTATTTTTTGTATAGCCAGTATTTTGAATATATGGAATTTTCATGGGAATGGGACGATTTTCCCCAAGTTTAGTATACACTCCAACACCACTTGCTAATGACAGTGGAGCATGTATAAAAGATACATACATTAGGTATAC
>JAITYZ010000153.1:0-12667 GCA_027744595.1 Paronellides praefectus | reverse complement strand
TCTTAAATAATCAATTATTAATATATATTTTTTTTCTGATATGCATCTGATTTCATAAAACTGCGTAGGCATTATAGGTATTTTCTTGTGCTTTTGTTTTTATCATTATTATATATTATGCTTAATGATACTTTAATTTGCATAATTTGTTTTAATTTACGTGTATTTAATAGCAAAAGTTAAGATTATTTTGGTAATATATTGGTAAAGCATTTATCATTTAGAATTATCATACAATTAAAGTGAGATAATAAATATTTTTCTAATTGCTTACCTAATCTAAACTACTTTTAATTAATCTACTCTGATAGGTATTTTTGTCTTTAAATATTTAACTCTAAACATTCTAAATATTAATTAATTTATTGACTATTTAGTTGACATTTTAAAATTTAATCAATTATTATTTATTACCACCTTAAACTGTAATACCATGCATAGTAGTAATAGTAGTAATATATTTTTAAAATAAATTTTTTATCACTTTTTTTCAAGGTATTGGGAAATAGTTTGTATTTATATTTTGTATGTGTAAACGTGAGCATGAGTGTGGATGGCCAAGAGACAAAAGACAAGGCCAGAATCTATTTAGGCATTCATTCTGTCAGGTATGCCTTTTAAGAATCTTTTTATCCGTTTTTTAATTTTTTTTATCTTGGTGCAATTTTCTATTTAAGGCTTGCTTGTTTTTCAGTAGTAAAATTATTATTGTTGTTTTTTGTTACATTTAAAAATACGCTTTTGATGATGCCACGAACGATATGCATGCACAATCACGCAACCCAATAATTTCTAATCAAAATTATATTAGTTTTTTTTGACGACTTTTGTAATAAGGATATAATAGACCGTGTATGTTAATTGCCTAATTACTTGAGTAATTAGTATAGTTGTAATATATTTTTTTTGGTTATTTTTACGAAGATGTTGGTAGTGGTGAGCGTAATAATAATAATTATTATTATTATTGTTATTATTTTTTGATGATGGTAGCAATCGTGAGGGAAAATGTGATAATATCAATATTCTCATTTCATTATCATCATCATCATTAAATAATTTTGTAATAAAAATCTTACAATATTGGAAGTAGTAATTGCTCCCTAGCATGATCAGTAGAAACAGTAGTAGTATTTAGTAGTATCGGTATTGGCTTTGGTATCGGTAGAAGAGAAGGACCAGGAATAAAAGAAGGTAGAAGAAGTATAACTATGATTGGAACTGGAAGTTGCATAGTAAAAATTTCCGGAACCGGAGGAAGTGGACGGCTCATCGTCATCATCATCATCGTCATGATCATCAATCAACATGATCGTAAGACGGACATTGGATTCACTACAAAACTCAAAACTATGATAATAATGACGAGAGGTTATACAAAATAAAGGATGATGAGTGAGAATAAAAAATGTTGTTCTGAGGGCAGAGGGAATGAAAAGGATTATTAAAATTACAACAACGATAAAATATATTATTATAATTATTATTATTAGTAATGCTGCAGGAACATAATAGTAGGTAGGAGATTATGATGAGAATAAGGAATGGGGGATCATTGAAACAGTGGTTAGCTTTTATGAATGAAAGATTGTGTTCATTATCATCAGCAAGCCTTACTGCCAGTGCCAGCAGTGCCATCCCCAATTCCAGTGGAGTCGGATTCCAGCTCGATGTCAAGTTCATAAGCGTAGTATTGGACGACCCAAATGTAGTAGATTTGGTAGATGGCCACAACGCAGATGACAAAAATCTCAAGCACGCCATAGTGGATGTATGCGTGAAGGCAGACGATTGGTGCGATAAATAGGAGGACGACCACACGGATTTTAACCCAGTGACGGAATTCTATTGCGTTATCACTCTGTGGGTAAAAAAAGAGAAATAAACACATGATGAAAGATCACTTCCGCTCCATTAAACTCGTTGACTGTTTCACAACATTAATTATAAAGGAATACTCTATCTGTTTCCACTCAAGCCATTATCATAAATCTTTCTCACTCTTTTTTTTTCTTTTAAAAATTAATACTTACACGATTGACAGCGGAGAGAAGATGCGAACCTAAGAATGTTTCGATTGCAAAATAGATCACAAATGTGATCCATATCACTAAATTAACTGCTCGGTAACCTGAAATGAAAAATGTACAAAAAAAATGTTTTTCATGATTTCACACTTTCATATCACATAAATGATTTTCGTGATAGATTAATTACTTTTCAATTTCAATGTGCACAATTTTACTTGCCAATATTACGTAACTTCAATACATAGCATAATATTTATCATACTTTAGCCATGCTACATAAAGGAAAATATCATATCATCATCGACTCTTTTGTGTTTATGAGATTGCGATGCTACTAAAGACATACATAACACACAGGACATATTATATATTCACAAAATAAAAAGGCTTGTGCACATTTCTTGAATTGTTGAATTACTTTTTATCAGATGAGAAAAAAAGAGAAGGAGACGGGAAGAGAAACAAAGCATGACAGCGAAAATATTTTTGGCAGTGACGTAGAAATGCCATGCTGCTTTTTGTGCCACTACTCCTCGACTCATTTCTCTCTCTCTCTTTTCCATCTCTCGTTACTCTTTTTTTCTGCCTTTTCGTTTCCCCTTCCTTTTAGAAGAGAGCAAAGCCAGGCCAAAGTGTAGCACTTTACCAGTTCTTTGAACAAGAATAAAAAAACCAATAGAAAAAAGGCAACAACCTTAATTTGATTTCTTGGTTCGAAAACCCAACATTTTCAATGGGAACATATAGGCAGACCGAGTAAAAAAACTGGACTACGACCACATAAACTGATGCCATGTGTGTGTGTGTGTGTGTGTGTGTGTGTGTGTGTGTGTGTGTAATGTATTATGTTGTGTGGTGTGCCGACCCAAGACAATATTATGCCAATAATTTTCCCCTCAAATTATTTTCCTTTCTACAGAGCAATTCATTACAAAGTACGATACGAAAAATTACTCAACGACTCTCAATTGGTATTTCTCTCTTTTTATTAGGTATATAAGGTATTCTGTGAGAGAGGGAACGTGAATGTGAGGGGAAGGGGAAAGGGTACAATATAAAAGGAAAGAACGCAGCAGGCTAAATACTTTTGCTTATTTTTTTCCACGGTTCTTCCGTACTCACCTAATGGATATGATTCTTCTAAGGCGACTGTAATGGTCCAAGCAGAAAATATAACTCCAAATATGACGCATCCGGCAAAATATAACTGGGAAAACAAAAAAGAGAAAAAAATATAAGGAATTTTATTTTTCATGATAATTTATTTTTCAGATAAAAGAAACTTATTTCACTTTTTTAAACTTACAAGATTAAAAAAGAGTAGAATATAAACGCCTGCTTCAGCGGAGCAGCAAAAGCACGGATTAATCATCAGTTATAATCTCCTATCACGGTCCGCTGCCCTTTTGCCCCAAAAAATTATTTATTTTAGTGACCACTTCCTTATATGGTCGGCACTAATGACTTTCTCCTTCTGTCGCCCGTCACGTCACAGGACGAACGAAAACGACACAGGAACACCACAGAACACAAAACTTTTACCACCATCCACCACCTATTTTTTAATCATCAGCTACCAGTACACCAGCGGGAGGAGGACGCCACCGAAATTGGGAGGAATTCCATTGCACCATTCAACAAGATCATTGTTGTGAAGCTGAGGATTAAATTACTTTTCTTCTCCACCGAACCATTTCCTCGAAAAATTTTAATTTACTTTTTTTACTTATTTATTTATTCTCATTTCCTTTTTATCTCGATCTTGACCAATTTTCTAAAAGCCGGCACATTTTCTTCTTCGCACAAAATCAACCAAAACCGTTCATGATGACGATGAAATGTGGAAAATTGGAACAAAACAAAAAAAAATTCTGCAGTCAAATCCAACTTTTGAATTTGAAGAAACTATCCCACTTTTTTTTCCTACTTTCTCTTCTTAATTCTCTTTATTATTTCAAAAGGCACTTCCACTATAAGTTACTTTATTCTGGAATTTCCAATAAAAAAATCTCGGCGTGTATTTTATCAGTCTCTCTTTTTTTACATTGTAGACATGAAGAACCCTTTTCGTGTTTTCTCCTTGTGCATCTCCTCTCATGCAATTTTTTTTCTGCATAACAATTTATTACATGAATGATGCATGCTGACGATGAGGATGCAATGTGGCAGTGGGTATAGGTATTATATTTTATTGGCAGTGAACAGCCAACACATCCACACACACACATCCACCGTTGTTGTTGTTGCCGCCACCACCACCACTACCACCATACCACTACTAAAAACGATGTAATTATTTTACGTGTAGTTCTGTATTACTTTCTTCTTCCGCTTTTCTTCTTTTTTTCATGCAAGATTCTCTCCACATTTCATACTCTGCGCACAAACAACAAGAACAAAACCGATGTTACGTTTACTCGAACACAAAGAGAAAAAAACTGTAAAAATGAAACAGGACGACTTATGGCTGCTGGTACAAAAAAAGTAAAGGCGAAGAGGAAAGAAGAAGAAGAAGAAGAAAGGCAAAAATTTCCTTGACTTTTACTTTAACTCTTTTTTTTCAAGTCTCCCCTTCCTTATTGTTGTGTGTGTGTATTGTGTATATATAAAAAAAATTTGCCTCCATTCAACCACCACCACCATCACTGCCAGCAACTTCATGCATTGTCGTCGTCTTCATCGTCATATCATGTACAAACAGCTCATATCACGGTCGTCTTTTTTTTCGTCTTGGTGTGATCGTTACTTTTTTTCAAGGACTTCGTTGTTCCTTGTGTATTTAGTAAAAGCAGCAGAGAGCAGTGCTTACTCACTCACTGTGTAGCCTTTCTTTTCTGATATATGTATATGTTCTTGTGTACTTTTTTTTTCACTGCATCAATTTTCCACAATCACGCTAGCACCACCACTACTACCGCCACAACATCAACTTTTCATATAGTTGCATGTAGTTTTTTGCAGAGCACCACCACCACCAACAACACCATTGTCCTTGTACTCCCACTAGCTATTGTTCTTCTCTCACTCTCTCATGAAAACTCATTCATGTACCGCTTTTCGCTCGTCAGCAGTCAGGGAAGAAAAAAATTTGCGATGCCGATTCCACCACCAAAAGAAAAACTGGAGGTACGCGTATGAGCGCAATAAGCACCACCAAAGTAGAATTGGGTGCACACACACACAAACTCACACACAAAACACCTTTTTTCTTCGTTTACATGAAAAAATAAAAAAGAAGAAAAAACTGCAACTTTAACAATTGACTTTGATCGTGACGATGATCATCATGAGCATGATCGAACGACACCAATAATAATTGTTTAGCGTTTTATTTATGTGCACGAAGACGAAATAATAGGCACTGCATTGACATTGCCATTCTTACAGTTTTGCACAGAAAAAAACACCACGACATGTGATCATGATGCTTTCATATATTTTTTTATTATTCATGATTCATGAGGCTATGCTTCATGTGTTGATGTTAAATTGTTTTTTTTTGCAGATAAAACGAAGAAAAATCACTACGTAGGTACGTTAATATGGTATATGTACGCTTTCTTCAATCTGTATCCATTAATCAGTTTAAACGCATGTTTTTTACGGGGGCGCAAAAAAATGATGATGATACATATAGGTGGGCAGTCTTATATATTATTATATTATGAAATCACTCTCAGTCAGGTTCTTTCAATGTTTCAAACTTGACTTTATTTTCACTGACGACGACTGCGACTCTTACAACAATTTCGCAACTTACACAGCTTTCCCTTGATCTTGATCATCGTTGTCGTCATCAACACTAAAAACCAGTGGCACTAACATATATTTTAATGTCGTGTCGTCGTGTTACCAGTTCGGCTTATACTTTATACTTGTATTATTATTATTTTTATATATCACGACGACCTCCTTTTTCCGTTTACTTTTCTCCAAACAAGCTTTTAATATGGGAAAGCTTTCGGCTCTTCCTGCTTAGTGTATAGACACATTTTTGCGTGTCTATTATTGTTATTTTCACAACTCCCATCTTTGATGTTATGATGTGATTAGCCGGATAATGATGATGATGATAATAATGATAAATTGCTACATAAATAAGCGATTAACTGATGTAGTGTGTTTTTGTTTGTGTGTGTACTATATATAGTCTGTTGTATTGCTTTTGTTTGAAAAGTTTGCGTTGTAATATGATTTTTTTTCTTTTTTCTTCTGTCTTCTTTTGAAAGATTGGCGTTTGGCCTTCTGTGAAAAAAAAGGTTTTCTCTCGTGTACCTATCTGTCTCTGTCTCTCTCCCTCTGTCTCTCTCTCTCTTTTCTCTCTCTCTCTCTATTTCTAGTAGATTTAGATTTATTTATGATGATTGTGATGGCAAGTTACGATAAGGCTATCATGCAGCAGACAGGGATGCCAAGCCAGATGAGAATAATAATTCGGTTGAGGAAGCACTAGATTACTATCAAAAAATGTGTATACATACTTTAATAAGCTTTTGATGCAAAGGAAAAAATTGCGATTTCGCAATCTGATCTGATGTGTGTGATCTGATCTCACTCTCCTGCTCACTGACTGTCAAATGAGTCACTATCAACTATATACAAAATAGGGACACCACCGGAGCAGTACTACTATAACAAGAGGAAGAAGAAGAACACACCAAATTTTCCATCTAAAATTCGGTGATTCGATTCATTCGGGATGATATGATTTCATGGGAAAATGGGATATCTATAATACAATATTGCAAACAAATGTCGAGTTGGCTGTCCAATGTTCTGCCTCTCTTTTGTACATAGGTATATTGTCTCTACAAAAAACTTGCTTCTTCTTGTATTTATGCTTATCATCATCATCATCATGATCGAAAATTTCTGGGTGTCAACTAAAAAATGTATAGCATACGATCAGAGAGGAGGGAAGGAAAAAAAAGTTGTTTCAAAACTTTTGCAAGAAAAAAAATAAAAAAGTGTGTCTTCTTCGTACGTATATACATTTTTATGATGGTGATGGCATGGGAGGAAAATATATATAGATGGATTGGTCGGGTGCATATAGGTTACGACGACGATCGCATCGATGAGATAGTGCGGAGCGGTGCAAAGGACAAGCGCTCTCTTTACTTGTTTATCTTGGAGGAGGTAACACTACTTAACGGTGACGACGCTGACGGTGAGGAGGACGATAATAATAATAATGACGATGGTGTGGTGGTAGTAGTAGTAGTGTGTATGGTATATATAGTCAATTGTGTATAATAAACTTACTGACTATTATACACTAAATAAACAAAACTTGCATTTTTTTTCTCGCGGCAGTATAGTAATAATAATAATAATAATACTAGCAGCAGTTTTTCTCTTCTTGTAGAGAAGTGTGCTATTATAGAGCTCTACTGGTAATCTAATAGTGGTAATAACAAGTCGCAAGCATGCAATGTATGTTTAGAGTTGTAGGCTAAAAATGTGTATTTATGTCACAACAAGAATAAAAACGGATTTGCAGAGTAAAAGTAGAATAGGCTTTGATGATGGCGAGGAGGACAGAAATAGCCTGAGCAGTTTTTCCGATCGTCGTGCATTGGCCATGACGATGATCATGATGATGATGATGAAGAGAGTGTGGATAATATGGTGCTAGTGATGATGAACCAAGAAGAAGAAGTAGAGGGATATATACAATTATTATATTGTATATGATATGTACCTACATTTTATTTCTTCGTGTGCAAAGTTATTATGATGACTGTGTGCCATCATGCGAATATGCATGCAAAACTGTTTTTGCAAAGCAGTGGTTGTCGACTGTCGGTTTGGACTGCTCTGCGGTTGTTCAAAAAATTTTGTTGCAAAATTTTGCGTACTGCAAAAAAGGGATGGAAATATATGCAATTGGAACTTTGCTTTAGGGAAAACTTTTGTTGGGAGAGAGACAAAGAGAGAGAGAGAAATGGAGCCGGCTTTTTCTGGTTTTTCCAACTTTTTGCCAATTTACCGTATCTTTGTGTGTGTCCAACTGTCTTGTTCGATTATGTATATTGTGTGTGATAAGTCATCATCAGAGTGTCATTTGAACTTTTCAACAAAAATTTTTTCTCTGTCCAGACAAAAAATATAGTTGTTTTGGCTCGTTATGACATACATCTATGCATGTATAACACCACATGTGCCTGATTTACCAACAATCCTAAGGATAGTATAGGCTATAATATAAATAAAACTGAATGGGTCATAAGAATAATGAATATCGCAGCGTAAAACTATCAAGGGCCAATAATAGTAAAAAATGATAACGACACTTTACACTCCACAAGGGACACACTTCATAAAATATGCATGTCTTATCGTTCCGTCGTTGTCGTGTTGTACTTTTTCTTTCTTTTTTTTGCTACCAAAAAAATAAACACACACTCAAACTCTCCCACGATAGCGCTGGTTCTGCTACTGCTGCTTCGTGTGTCGAGAAGAAATGAGACTGAAAATCTGAATGGAATAGAATAAAAGAAGTGTGACCAACCGTTTATATCTCTGTTCCGCGTTGTTGTTGTTTGCCCTGTCCTCTTGTAATCACCCGTATTAACCTTCTTTTTATGCGCTCTCACATTTCGTTGGCAAGTTTTTAGTAATATATATTCAAGTAGGTATAGGTTTATACTTTATAATACTTTATAAATAAATGTTCATTTATACAATATTAATATGACAAGGCAAAAAACAATAAGAAGAAAAATTATTTCTTCTTTAAAAATAAGTGAGTTTCCCCTCTTATTCGCATGTTCTTTTTTCCTTAAATAATATGTGATTTGTATGCTGAATGTGTGGAACCTCACAAAAAGTTACATATATGAGTTTGTTTGAAGGTGGTGACGATCATGATGATGATGATGACGACGACGACGACCATGTCCTGTGTGGCGGTAAATAACTAAAGTGGCTTTGGTTTTCTTCGTGGTAATAATAATGGAAAAGTTGTTGGTGAAAATAACTACTTACTTTACAAGTTTTTAAGGAACAAAGAGGTAGGGTAAAAAAACGCAGCAGTGTATTTTGCACACACACACATTCGTGACACGTATAATAATAGCTCTATCTACTTTTTCTGCATAATCTGCTGCATCCAAAATGCGTTTCATCATAAAAACAGCATAATAGCATATAAGTGCCCTCAGGTTTTTTTTGCAGCAGTGAAATTTACTACATGTATATGAAAATAGGTAAATAGCTATAAAAAATATGTAGAAAAGAAGGAGTGAATTATGATCAGGATATATATATTAACTATATACTTTACTGACTTTATCCATCCACTATTGCTGCATAATAAGTGGGTAGTTTTCTTTTCACAGTAAAAAAATGGAAAGTGGACTGAAAACTTGAGTGGAATGGGGAATGGCGAAGCGATCATAAAAGCAATGTCTATGTATACCTATATGGGATCACGATATGATTATTATGATGTTATTGACAAGAGAGAGAAAAAAATATTGCTCAATTTTTATGCGTTTATTACATTCAACCCCAACGTTTTGGAGAATGAAATATCTCTTGAGAGACAGATGATAGATTTATAAGACAAGCAAGCATGAACACCAGGTCAAAAACCAGACAAGACCAAAAACATAATAATATTTTATAAAAAGAAAATTATCATGTCTAAAAGTCTAAACTCTGTCTAGTTTGTCAAATTTTTGCAAAAAATATTAGGTTTGCTTGAAAAATATACATGTATACCTATAATAAGCGGTGTGTGTTGATGATGGTTGTAGCAAAGCGATTACATTATGGTTTTTTGTTTGCTATTATGTATTATAAACGTTATCTATAATAAAAGGTACCTGCATTCTTAAGGAGACCGGGAAGGAATTATTGGTGAAAGCAAAACGGTTACAACCTTTCGAGAAAATAAAATGAATGTTGTACCGCTTAAATACATATATACCTAGGTAGGTATGTCTGTAGTTAGGTAAATGGAAGTAAAAGAACAAAATGTTGTGTAGGTAAAAAATATGTGGCGGATGTGTGGGGGGTGAGGTAAGTAGGTAGGAATTTGTTTCCAGCGTTGCCTGCCACTACCTCCTTTGTTCCTTTTTAATTATGATGATGAAATGGTAATATAGTGCACTTTATGGTTCCGTTTCACGAGCTTGCATGCTCGTTATTTGGGATTTCGCAAAGTGAGTTTTTAGAGTGTAGTATAATATATAATAGTATCGTGGCATGTCAGATTAATTCATCTGAAAAAAATTGTACATACCAATTCAATTCGCACACTGCTGTACTTTGTAATACATGTCGTGTACGCACAAAACGGGAAACACTTTCAACTTTGTTATATTTTTTTGTCGAGTTTTAGAAAAGAGTAGACCACAACGGGCACATAATATTTACATTTACCAGCAGTATTATTTAGATCCGTCCGTTTGACCTCCCATTCGAACATTTATAATGTTGCTGTCGTTGAAAAATGATTAAATCATTATCCATAAATAAAATCCATTGTACAATTTAATTTTCTGTAATTTAATTCACTCTGATGATTTTGTAATGTTTTCCGCAATTAAGTTCCTAAATATCGTTGAAAAATGATTAAATCATTATCCATAAATAAAATCCATTGTACAATTTAATTTTCTGTAATTTAATTCACTCTGATGATTTTGTAATGTTTTCCGCAATTAAATTCCTAAATATAAACATAATATAGCGTTGTCGTGAACGTGAGTTTGTGTGCCCTTTTATATTTTGTAATTTTTTGATATGACCCCAAAAACCGAGGGATATTATTATCATCAAAGTATCATTTTCACCGACCTCTTTGGTGTCAAAACCCAAAACTTAAATACTGTAATGATCCCAAATTACTCTCATTTCGTTTCCTTGATAGATCTTTCAATTCCGAAAATGTTAATCTCACAAAATATATGAGTTTATATATAGTTTGGATTTCAGGGTCCATAATATTATTTTGCAATATATATATCCATACAACAACATGCAAGTTCAAATTGTGCTTTTTTATTTTTCTTAAACTTTTTCTTCTTCAAAGTATGTAAATATCTTACGGATAAAAAATTGGAGCAATATACCTACCTACAAATATGTATGTACATACATCCATATTGCTCCACAAAACCGGTGGTTGACCTTGCATCGACATTTCATGATTGTGTTTCTTGTGCGGAAGGATCATGAAGATGGTGGTAGCACAATGGCATACATATATGTATAATAGCTTTGGTTTTTCCCGTTTCCAGTAAACATATAAGAAATATTAGTACCTAGATTCATTTGACTAACTTTTTTCTCGGTACGCTGAAATAGCCACCATTTAGGTAGTACCACACACACACACACCTACAATACCTATTGTGTACATGCTTAATTTTCTCTTCCTCTTTTTTTGTGTGTAAATAAAACGAGGTGAAGAGTCACTAACAAAAGTAGTATTACTACCGCTACTACTACTATACTTTCACCATGATCATCGCCGGGTGTGGTAATTTGAAACTTGCGTGTCATACGTATATTTTCTGTAGGCGAAAGCGAGCCAAGTCAAATGATCATATTATCATTTACATCTTTTCACTTCTAAAACGACTAGCACACCACCACCATCCTCTCCCTTCCTCCATGAAAAAATATTTATGTATAGGTATAGCATAGGTTTTTATCAAGGAATAATAATAATATTATTATAGCAATATGTATTTACATTACATACACATTTTATAAGAAGAAGCAAAAAAGAGGAACACTCAATAAACCATACTTACAATAATCAGTAAAAGTATCGGCAACAAAAAAAAGTAAATGGATCATTATTACATACAACCAACCCTTTCTCTCACCACCCCACATTAAACACACTGCTAAATACCTAATTTTATTATACACAGAAAAAATGCTTTTTGAATGTTGTGATAAATAAAAGTACATACATAATAATAATAACAAAATCAACATCAAACAAGAAAAGAAAATGAAAAAAAAACTTTCTCCAGCCAGCCAGACATTTTTTTCTTGAGGCATATATATATTGTTAGGAATCAGTCAGTCAACTCAAAGCAAAAGCGACACAAAATCTCAACAAAGTAAAATACTAGTTTTTTTGTACATGTGGTGTGATGCATATACTATGCATATTATATTGACATTGTATTTTGTTTTCTGGGTTGTAGGTACATATTACTTACATTATTATTGTAACAAAAAAAACATTGACACGACAGGATCAACAAAGGAAAAAAATAAAGGTTTTTCTTTTTTGTTTGCTTGCTTGGTGCTGGGGTGCACACAAAGAGTTGGCTATTATTATTATTAAAAAAAGCTTAAAGGCTATCATGCGACATTTACTTTACTTTTCTTACAAGGTTTTTTCCATTACAAAAAGGAATACACACAACACACATTTTGTCACTGCAATGGTGAAAGTTTATTGGTATATTTATGTGTGCATATAATATGCGGTTTATGGATTCCCGCTTAATTTTTTCGGTCTTTGTTATTGGATTTATGTGGAGAAAGCTGTGTGTGTATTAAAAAATAAGCTATGTGTCATGTCAGGATTATAATGTATGCCGATTATATGATGTGTAAATATTATGTTACTTTTTGTATTTTAAATTCTATACAGGCTCTTA
>JAITYZ010000152.1:0-10301 GCA_027744595.1 Paronellides praefectus | reverse complement strand
ATCAACATCACAACATCCCGGATTTCCTTTGACCTACTGTATGTTATGGCATCATGGAATGTATGTAATAATATAAAGTAGCGGAACCCATTTTAAACTTCTCTTTTTCTTTCGCAAAGGGAATTTCAAATTACCTCAGGAAAGTATATGGAGGAATCCCAAAGGAGAAACCACAAAGACTATAATATAGTATTTTATATGGCTCTCTGACCCATCAAAAGATGTTTACATGTACACAAGAGTGTGTGCACTCCTTTGAAATATAAAACCTTAAATACATTAAAATGTAGCAGCGAAAATGTAGAGCAAAAAACTTCAAACGTGTTTGGTATTGGTAGTCCGTTGCGTCAATACTCACTCAGTTTGTGGAGGAAAAAACATGTTTGCTCGGTTATGTGTTTTGCCATTCCAGAGATAAATTTTTAATATTTCCCAATTCTTCAAGTAAAAGCTTGAAAGCTATATAAAAATGAAATTGTTTCAAAACTCTCTGTGTAAAACTAATGATGAAATCGTCCGTTTTAAAAGTACTTTTCCACAAGGTTTCCCATTACACTTTACATTTTATGGTGACTTTTAAGTCTTTTTCAACGATGGTTGTTAAAATATATTAAGTAGAAGATATGATTTATGCTTTAAATTCGTTTTGTAATATATTATGTCTACAAAAAATCAGCATCTGTCTGGACAGGACGAGGGTGATGAGATGATGATCAATTGATCAAAATGCAAAATGGATGTTCAGAGAGAGAGAGAACACATCCTTTTTATTTTTTATTATGTTTGTTGGAACCATTTTCAAATATAAAGTTGGAAAATATCGAGTTGATTCAAAAATATGTTACTAAAATCATGAAATATACTTCAACCACGTTAAATACGGGTGTAATTTGTATGAATAATCTTCGATGATGCTTCCACCAAACTTATCGCGTTAATAATTCGATTTCAATCTTCTAGTCTTTAATGACATGACTCTTGTGAGCCAGTATGATGATATGGTTAATTTGATGATGATAAAGATTTACTCATGTGAAAATAAAAAGACCAACTTTCTACGTTGTTATCATATTTTGCAAACATGACACATGCAAATAGGTATGTACACAATATATTGTTTGTTATTAGAATAATAAAATTTCAGAAACAACAAAAGTTAATAAAGGCACACCTGTTATCACAGAACTAAAAAACAAAAAGCCAAAAAGGGGAGAAAACAAATAAAATTGACTGAAATGGATTTTAAACTCATTATCTTTCCCGTCTGTTAATCAATTAGCACATCCAAGTCAACTACAATATAAAGTCAGAAAAGTGTATAAAAAGAGCAGTCGATCACAATGAGATATCTGTATAATCATCGTGCGTACTTTAATTTCAATTTTTCATAGCATCCCAGTGAAGCTGAAGTAAATTATAAACAAAAAAACTCGCTCCTTTTTTATTAAAAGGTAGCATAAATGGAAGTTTCATTAACGAATATATACCTATGTACATATATGAACACTTATTGATATGATAATGTCAAGTCAATGCAAGGTAATGGCTAAACTACAAAAACTGCATACTTTTTTCCCCATCACATTCCTATTTATGCCATCCCCGTTCTCATCTCTCTTTTTCGATAAAAAATAAAAAAGAAAGAAATCCTTGCCCGTTTACGGGTTGTGCTGTGCATCATCCTTTTTTGTCAGGAGATTACACATCTCCATCAAGATGAGTGGCAATGAGAGAAAAAGGAGAAGAAGCCGTGTCTGTGTAGACGCCAAAACGACAAAACCTATTCAATGCACAGGTCTTCTACTATCTCTCTCTCTCTCTCTCACTTACTCTCTAAATCCGTATTATGAAAAGAATTGAAGGAAGTTGACTAAATCGATAGCAATGATGCTGATGAAACACTACGTGAGTCAGAGACATATAATGACTTGAGAATGGAAAAGGAGCGAGAATAAATAAAAAATGGAGCAAAGAAAGGAGCCCGTTTAGTTTACTAGGTAGTATGTACGTATGCACGTACGTATTGGCTGATCATGACGATTATGTGATGTGGAGAAATGTGTAAAATATTTTTAGTCTGTTGCAGGATATGAGATGAGTTTTCCTTTTTGAAAGAGAACTGAACTATCTATGCATAAGAAAAGGATTTTACTTGTATTCTCAAGTTCATTTTTTAAAGAGAGAAAAAGAAAATAAATGAATTTCATTTTATTCCAAGTTTTTTTTCTGCTATTTTTACTACAAAACTAGAGCAAAAGGAAGTTTGACATGATGAAATTGAAAGCCAAAATAGGCTGAAGCAGAGATAAATTATGAGAACAGAACGGAAGCCATTATTCGTTTAACAACAAAACTGATTTGCTTTCTAACAAGAGACGAGCTAGAAGAAGAAAATTGTATATTTATATTTTTCTGGTGTCTTGTATCTGTATGCATGACTTTATGGTTCATTTACTCCATTGATTGGAAAATAAACAGCTATCATAACTTGATCGTTTTCGCGTGTGATCATCATACATGAATATTGTTATCATTTAAATGATACAGAACAAAAACAGGCCTGAGCAGAAAAAACATAGAGATGAAAATGCGATGCGACAAATTTGTAGAATATTGAGTTAGAGAAGAGAAGCATATTATTTTATACCTATATGCAACCAAGACCGAGTCTATTACATTTTCCAATGGAGTTTGAGTAGTAGTCGAAATTGCATTCATTATCAACATCCTCAACAGAATATGGAGTGGGGGAGATAAGGCGGAACACAAGCTATTATCAGCAAGTTTCCCTTTTTTTCAGCGTCATCATTTTTCCCAATCATAAAAAATCTATTATAAGTTATATGAGACTTTTTAGCACTATAACATGCACTATAATATGCACTTCCCATCTTCATATAAAATTCTCGTTATGCTTGATATTGTATGTCTTATGGTAGGCTATAATACAATCTCATATGAAAATTAACCCACGAAATCTAATATGAAAAAGTGAAATTGAACACACTCTTCATTAGGTTTGTGAGGTTATGTTCGGAAATGTCGGTCGGTGCAGCACACACGGTTTTGCTCCTTTACTTTCATAATTCACACTGGTAATCCAAACTTTAAATGATGCTGATGATACGAAATATAATTTACTTATAGAGGATCCAGATGGAATGAATACTTACATGATAGAGTTGAGGGAATGGAAAATATTTTAGTCTATTTGGAATTTGGACGCTGGATTTATACATATTTAGTTTATTGATGGGTAATACCCATGGGGTATAATTACTTTTGACATGAAAAGTTGTAGACTCATAAATTATTGTCAAGCAGGCTACATAGTTGTGGGGTTAGGTGAAACAACGTTTGATTTTGACCCTTTAAACAATATTGTGCTAAAATGCTACTACATTCATAAAACGTTATAAACCTCAGGCATCCGTAAGTTATAAGTAGGTATGAGCAAAAGAGCACAAGACGCACAAATTGCTCAGACGAGTAAATGATCAAACACCTAGTTGCTGTTTGATATGTTTATGGTTTTAATGAGGAGAGAAAGCAAAGAAGAGAATACTTACGAGAAAGGTAGATTACCCACATTAAAGCAATTCCAGGAAATATAGTGTTACTAATTATTACCAAAACGAGCTGATTGGAAGATATTTATATATACAGCTTACCAAATGGCCAGTATCCTGCCAGCAAATATACAGTGCTCAGAGGCATTCCAACAGTGCCAATAAGGAAGTCAGCAACGGCAAGCGAAAACAAAAAGTAGTTGCTGATTGTCTGCAATTGCTTATCTATTTTGAAGGATATCATCACAAGTATGTTTCCAATAACCGTGAGAAGTCCTAAGCAAGTGGCTCCCCAAGCGATCAAAATTTGTTGAAAAAGGGTATACTTTGAAGAAGGTCGTACAGTAGCAGTTGAATTGCTACTACTACTACTACTACTACCACTAGTATCACCACCACCGTTTTGTTTATCCGACGGTGTGGCTGGGGTGGACGCATTAAGGAACAAAGCAGTGGAAGCCTCATTCTCCGAGTTAAGCAACACGCCGAACGTGTAGGTATGTCCATTATTATAATTATATGGTGAGCCACTGCTGCTACTGCTAAAATGGTAATTCGGATGGGTAATGTAACTATTGTAATGATGTGTCACAGAGGTCCAATAAGCAACAGGATTGGTGCTGCTACTACTACCACCACCACTCCCACCTCCTCCACTACCCTCATTATTGTTATTGTTATTATTATTATTATTATTATTATGTGATGGGGGAGCAGATATGTCGGAATGAAGATGCTCACGATCACGAAACTGATGATGATGGTGATATGGATTTCGGCCATTGTTGTTGTTGTTACCACTGCTGCCGCCACCACTGTACCCATTGTGGTGACCATTGGCAGCATTGCCACTTTCTCCGCCGTTGTCACTGCCACCACCACCGGTGGTGCGAGTGGCAGCTGCTGTTGAAGCGCTGGCCATCATGATACACATCGTTGTCAATACCATGATAACGTTCAAGTTGCTTCCAAACTCTTGGAGCAAGTACCACCAACCAACGCCACCACTACATCTACTACCACCACATTTTCTCTTTCGTTGTGTTTGGTTCTTGATGTTGTTGTCGTTGTGTCTGCTGCTGCTACTGCTGCTGCTGATGTTGTTGCTGGGGTTGTTATAATAAAAACTGCCAAGTATTCTTTTGGCATATGGTCGCTCCATGCTCCCGTACACACGAACCATTAAATCCGTGTCTCCCACTGGTGAAGTAAAAACGTATTTCTCTCTCTCTCTCTACCTCTCTCTTTCTTTCTGCATATATGTATATATGCGTATGTCTGGATGAGAAATACTACGGGGAAAATTCAGCAAGCATGCTACTTTTTTCTTCTCTCGCGACAGATGAAAACGAAGGAGACAGCCTTTAGTTTGGTGGCAGAACAAGACAAAGAGTTGCTGTATGTGCCTCTACATTAATGTCAAAGCGATACACATAATTTTTTTCACTGTGTGTTTGCGACAGATGAAAACGAAGGAGACAGCCTTTAGTTTGGTGGCAGAACAAGACAAAGAGTTGCTGTATGTGCCTCTACATTAATGTCAAAGCGATACACATAATTTTTTTCACTGTCTGTTTCTTACGGTAAAAAAAAAGACAGTACAGCTTTAGCTTTCTACTAGGTGCACACACTTTTTTCCCACTTTTGTATGTATCATTTTTTCTCTTTTAGTCGAATGGGCCATAACACTCTCTTTCTACTACAACATTATCATAATACATAATAGGTGTATTTTATACTGTCATAGTAGTAGTAGCTCTCTATTTTATTTTACTGTATTGCATAATAGTGTTTGAGGAGCAACAATATTACGATATAAGTCATATCATAATAATAACATCATACCAAATATATATAGTTAGAATAATATGGACATTTATATGTGTATAATATTAAAAAAGGGGAAATTTTGCCAAGAAAAATCACAAACTTGGCTTGTCACAAACTTTTCCCTTTTTCTCTTGTCTTCACAGAGACGATGGAACACAAACGTACAATCTTTTATTCTTCTTCGTTTTCCTATTTTGTTTGACTACTACTATTACTGCTACTACTACCACTACTTTTTTTTCTCTTTGGAGAAGGAAGAATAATCGAACTTGTTCCCGAGAAAGAAAGGGTATAGTATAGTGGTGATGATGATGGTGCTTCTAGAAATAACAGGGCAGACAGTTGTCCTTCAATTGGATCTGGTACAAGAAGAAAAAAGGAGAAAAAACTTTTTTCTTCTTCTTTTTATCTGAGAAAATGAACAAGACGAGCTACGGGTTTTCATCCGTGATTGTTATTTTCTTTGTCTGCTCTGTCTTGTTCACTTTGACAAGGACCAGTAATATTATACAGACAATTCATTTTTATTATTATAAAACAGTAGTGGTAGTTTTTCATATATTTTTTTCTCTGGAAAAGGTTCGTTAGACTGGCTATATGTATGTATATTATATGTATGTACATTACATTACAAATATATAAAGCAAATATGGATAGGAATATATTTTTGTATGCATAGTACACATACCCAACTTCCGTTACATTTTTCTTTTCATTGGTTTTTATTATTAATTAAATTGATTTTATACGTCGATGACAGAAAAAGTGATGATGATGGTGATGTCCATGTTCTCGTCAACTTTGTTTGCTCACATTTGTTTTTTCTTTTCCATCACCATCATCATTATCATCTTGTTCGTCGACTCTTTTTTTGCAATGTTCTCAGACTCTCTTTATTCTTCTAGTCGAGGTATTGATGAAGATGACTAACCTATTATATTCTCTTGTTTGTTCTGTTTCTGCTTCCTTTTCTCCTTCTTATTAGTATTTACGCCTCAAGGCATTTTTTGTTTCCTTTTTATATTGTGTAGAGTTCATCAAATAGTAGTACTGTAGTAAAAAAGAAAAGAAATTTTGTAGCGCTGCAAAGTGGACTGCTTTTTTCTTTATGTGCTGCTGTTATTGTTATTGTCTTGGTTGTAAGCTGTTGCTTCATACATATAAGTGGAATGAGAGAAAAAGGGGCTAAAAACTTTTCAGTTATATTCCCTTTCTGCTGATAAGGACTGCGGGTGATTTTTTTTGGTATTGCATATATACAAATTGTACTTACTATACTCCTTACGTTTCTTTACCTGAGAAATGGTTATGTATAACTGTCATACTCACTTCTCTTCTTTTGCATGTTTTGCTCTCTGCAAAAAAGTGACTTGAAAAGTGGGAAAGAAGAAGGAAAAAAAAGAAGGTTAAAGTAAAACAGGGAGAGAGAGAGCAGTGAAAATGGGTTCTTTCACAAAAAGAAAAAGAGGAAAATGCGATAGGCGATAGGAGAGAGTTTTTGACACAAGTTGTCATTGCCAGAAGGTATGTAACGAGCAGAGAAAGAAAGTATTTTCTGTCCTTGTGCCTTATACACCAAATACTACACTGCGCTACACTCTGTTATTTTATTTATTTTGCTACAGAGTAGTACTATGATGGCTCATATAAATATTCATATGAAATGATATTATTACTAGGGCAGTTCTGAGCAAGTTGAACCAACAACTACAAATAGCAGCTTTGCAAAAAGAGAAACTCACACAATAAAATGAAAAACTTACTAGGTTGAAGGGAGAAAGGAGAGAAAGTCTTGTTGTTGAGAAGAAAAAGAAAATATTGTTGCTGCTGATGTCGGTGGATGGCCTATTATTATTATTATTATGGGTATTATTACATGCATTAAGTTTTTCCATGCATTTTTAGATTACAAATGTTGAGTAGTATACGCATATAACTCTAGTGTATTTTTTCTTGTGTATGTATTTTTCTTTCATATCATTTTTGTCTTGGATCAACATCGTTTTGGTATTGTCATGAACAGTACGAGAGCAAAACAGTTTTGATGACTAGGACGAGCAGTATATAGTGGATATTTTGACATTTGTGTTAAATTTGAGATAAAATATATTCTTTGTACAAATAAAAAATATACTCCTAAGTAAAATATTTTCTTGTACGTGGAATTCTGTAATCTTCAAGTATATTTTTTCTGACATTTCAGTCTTCTTATTCAATACTTCAAACTTTTTTTTGCTCTGTAACTTTCTTTTCGATCAGTGCGAAAGGATAAAAAGTTCTATATTCTGTAAAATGTTTCTTTTCTACTCATTCCTTAGATTTATCATGGAAACGAGGGGGAAATTTTTTTGCCCATTCATCGATTTCATATCTTTGTTAGTTGGGCTTTTTACTTTGCTCAATGACGAAAGTGGAATGGATGATGATGATAATAACTTTAGTGACGATAATTGAACTACCAGCTTTGGTGAAACAAGGTGGCAGCATTTGTTTCAATAAGTTGAAGGACATTTTTCATGAATGGAAAAATGGCAATAATGTAACTTTTATTTCAAGTAATGAATCTCAGATATTTTCATGACTTTGTTGTACATACAAAAGCTTTTTCTGGACTCTGCAAAATTGTACGAAATATTTAGATATGTATGTATGCAGATGCAGGCGTGTTTGTGTTTCCCCGTACAAGGATGATGACAATGTGATTCTTTCTCATGGTAAAAGATTTTTTTTCTCAATGAAACATTTCTCTGATTTACGTCGCATTATGATCTATTGTATTCTGTTTTCTGTTATTATGCCGTCTGGGGATTTTATCGTGGGTGGTTTATGTTTCAACAATGAAATGTACACATTAGAAATTTACATAGTACGGAAGTACGGACGGATGTTGAAACCGAAGGTTGTTGACAAACAAAAATGCAAATTATATTTCTATATTATTATATTTTTGTTTGCAAGGTAGGCCACGTATTTTATACATTATTAAAATAGTACCTAATTTACAAAGATTACACAACATTGTTCGCAATGTTGTTTAGGTTTATTAGTACTTCCGAAATACTCTCATTCCTTACAGCAGTCTTCCACTGTCAATATTACACATTATTATTACTAGTGAAATCCCACACGTTCTTCTTATAGTACATTCACTTACAAATCCAACCAAATCCGTTGGCAAAGAACATACACCAATTTTACATAGAAATTCGAAAAGGGCCTGTTTTTTATTCCTATAACATGTTGTCCCAAAGAATAAAACTTGTTATTGTTCGCCACGTATGCACATTAGAATATTTTGTTATCATTGCCCATCTGCCCTTTGTTTACCCATTTTTTAGCAATCATTTTATGTTACATTTTTTAAGCTGTCGCCAAGTCGCCAGGCATAACGGCATTACGCACACCGCAATGTAATGGTTTGCTATTATTACTCACGTAGTAGGTTATTTGATATTTGATATACTACACCGCATTGTCATTTTGATTCGATTGTCATCATTACTTCTGTATCACAAGAGGAGGAGGACAATGATGATCAAGATTCAAAATGACAGAGCAATACCAAAAATAGGCGGTGAAAGAGTAGGAGCAGTAATAATATAGTAACGACACAGTGCAAACAAACTTGCAGCTCACGCCAATGTATTATGTAAGTATATACGTTATGTAACAGCCCATCATATCAAACGAGATCAGTTGGACTAAATAAAAAGAGAGACATTCTCCACTCAGTCTTCAGAGACACAACTGACTTTTCTCGTTTGTGTGCTTCTCTCTATAAACGCCAAATACACAAAGGGAGACAGATATACACATAAAAAGAAAGAGAGAGAAAGAGAGAATCAAAAGGGATCTTTTTTTACAAGTTAGTGTTACGTATGAATGCCTTTCTCCTGTAATGCCGCTCCTGTGTTACGTTCATTGTACTCCGTTTTCCGCTTTTCCTTTTTTATCCATCCTCATTTAATTAAATCCATGCGCGTAGTAACAACAACTCGTCTGGCTTAAATGTCTGCTGATGTTTTTCATGCAATTACTTCTCCTTTTCACTTAGTTTAAAAGGGGAAAAGAATCTTTCACTGAACTGAAGAAAAGCCGCCAATATTTTTATATGTAGGTAACATCCGCCACACACAATAACATGTTAATCAACAAGGAATGTCGAAAAAAAATCATGTACATATACAAAAGCTTGTTCTCGAAATGTGGAGAGTGGAGACGGTCATGCTGTTATAATATGTCCTGATCTGTGTGTGCACAGCGATGAACAGCGGCACTGGAAGAATAAAAGGAATGGATCCCCTGGTCCACTTTAACTGTACCGACGAAGAACAGGTATATAATATGTGTGTGTATGTGTAATAGACACGGTGTGATGGTGTATTAATAAACGGTAAAGATAAAGTACATAGCATAAAAAGAAACTGAGGTTATATTTCCCTGATGCGATACTAAATCACTTGAAATTAAAGGGTTTATCGCGGTTAACTGACGATGATGGAATTACACTCTGTCCACATGTGTTGGTGTGTTTGTATTTTATTTTTTACTCGCTGTATTTATTTATTAGTTCCATTTCTGTTTCTTTATTAATCAACATAGAATACTACTGGATACATGTTCATTAAACCATGGCTTCACACAAAACATCACAGTGAGATATGAAGAGGAGAAGAGATGAGGGGTCAAGCAGTTTATTTATTATTTACACTAATTACCAATTTCAAAGGAAGTACAATAAACATTGGATGGTTTTTTATGTAATTTTATGGTTCCCTGGTGGTTTTCCAGGGCCCACTATAAAATATACACAGGGACACAGGAAGAGCTCCCAAAAGTTGAAAAAAAAACTTGCAGCTGTTGATGTTCAATTTAGCAGAGGGTAGAAAGCAGTGGAAAAAG
>JAITYZ010000151.1:0-15231 GCA_027744595.1 Paronellides praefectus | reverse complement strand
ATTAGCACTTCTCAGTTAGTGATGGTTAGTGGCTTAGTGTAGACAGGGATAATTGGTTTGGTCGCTTCACTTCTCTGTAAAATAATGCACCCTGCATTTTGGGGTCCCTTATAAATTTGCCAATTTTGGTTTAGTGAAAGGGCTAAAATAAAAGTGTTTTTTTTTTTGGATTTGGAAATTGTTTTTTTTAAACTACCGTTGTTCATTTGCATATAATTATTGCATTCATGTGATTTAAGTGATATAAGTTCTTTGGTTTTATAATGTTGTGAATGACAATTTTTAGAAATCATGTTTCTTTTTTAGGTGAATCATCAAACAAAACAAGTGGTTTTGAGTGACCGCACAACATTTAATGAAAATGTGGGCCAGAAGGATCCGATTCCTTTTGACCATTTCTCTGGTGGCCTCTGTGAAGGCCCAGGGTTATGGAAATTTAGATGATGACTCGGGACCTAGTAATCAGCAGTTTGGGGGGCAAGGACAGGCTCAAAAGTTTCCTCAAAACCAGCAGATTTCTTCGCTACCGCAATATGATTCCGTGGAACAGGGTCCAGCAGGTGGTTCTGGTTTGTTTCTTCAACCACAGCAGCAACAACAGCAAGCTAGAGGCGGCGGCGCGCCTTGGTGGCAAGGACAGAACGTTTTTCAGCGTCCACCAGGTCATCCAGGAGTAGAGCAGTTGGCTCCACCTGCCCAACAACCCAATAATGCTCCAGTCGGCGGTGCCCCAAATCCACAAAATTACAATCCACAAGGAAATGGGCAACCACCCCAACAACCATCATTCACAGCCCCCAACCCACCACCACTACCACAAACTACCCAGCAACCTTACACAAATCCTCCGCCTCCCCCACCGCCACCTCCACAACAACCTGACGCACAGCAAGTCACAAATCCCCCACCAGTCCCACAATATACTCCAGATCCAAATCAATACAATCCTCCACCTCCACCACCACCCCCTCAACAACCAGCTCAAGCTGGAATGGGATGGAATGCCCCGCACCAGCAACAGGTACCCCCTACGCAAAACTATTATCCTCAAGGTCAAGGTTCTGGGCAACCTGAAGACGTCCCAGGTTGCGATCTAGTCAATAAAGCGGATTGTCACAATAATCGCCGTAATTTCAACATTCCATCGTCTGCGCAGCCATCTCCCCCACCCCAATATTATCAACCACCCCCACAGTACCAAGAACCTCAGCAGCAAAATTACCAACAACCACAGCAGCCGTATGAGCCTGTTCAAGTGCCAAATCAAGGATATCAACCACCTCCCCCTCAAACACCACCTAGTAGACCAGTTACCCCAAGACCTTACCAACCTTCCCAAAACAATCCATATCAACAAAATCAGGCATCTTCATCAAACTTTCAGCAACCGCAGCAGCAGCAACAACAACAACAACGACCATACACGCCACCACAAAGTCCTAGACCCCAACTCAGTTCAACCACAACGTCAGCAAAACCAACAACCTCAAGAACCTGCGATACCTTATCCAGGATGCCCTGCAGCAATGTTATGTGTGCAAGATGAGTATTGTAATTCTATTGGTTTAATTGAAGAAAATCCTATTCAATTCTCTGCTGCTGATAGGCTACACCGTGTGGCTTTGATGGTAAGTCAAATTAATCATTTATGTGCCAATTTATTAAGGAAGTTACATTATTTTGTTTTTCCTGTTAATTTACATACATATTCCTAAAAACATTTTTACAGGAATGTTCTGAGCCAATGACCGGTATTGTTGGCGTTTGTTGTCGAGATCCCAACTACAAGGATCCTTGGCCAGACATGAAAAAGGATTCGGCTAATCATCATCATCATCCAGCCAACAAAGGACATTCTCAAGGTCAAAACTTCCAACCACCACAAGGCAATCACTTGCAAAGTGGTGGTGGTGGTGGTAATCCTTACTCAGGTTAGTAATAGAGAAATATATATGAAGAAGCTTGTGAATCACTCTATTCAGCCGAAAACAAGTAGCAACCACATAATAATAATTAATTAGCTAAAAATACAAACCAATCTAGCAACATTCCAAAAAATACATTTTTTTGATTACTCATCACATCACTCACAAACTCACAATCAGTTACACAAATCTCTCTTACGACAAAAGGGTGAGATGAATGAGCATGTTTTCTCACCTGGAATTTTTTGTGCACAAGTGTTACGCAATGATTAATATTCAAGATTTTCAGGATTCTTTTTATTTTTTTCTACACACAAAAAAATATGTCAGGGAAAAAATATGCAATGATGATAATAACACGTTTGATTTATATCTAATTTAAAAAAAATGACTTTGACAAATTTTATTGGCAAGTGAGTATGCGTATTTGTGGCATTCATCGTGAAATTTCATTTGGTTTATAATTATTATTATAATTGTTTCAAAATTAGAATGACTCATTAGATTTATTTTAATTTTACGATGGTGGCCACAAGTACATAAAATAAAAAAATTGTAAATACTTTTACATTTATTTTTGTGTGTATATATATTATTAAATTTTTTAAACATTTTACTAATCAGGTCCAAATTCGCCTGTTATAATGCTTTACTTACAAGATGCTCCTCCTATGCTAACTCAAACGCCTGCTTCTGCTACAGCACAACAACATCTCAATCCAACGCCCAACTATATCCAACCCCAGCATCCCCAACAAGCTTTCCCACAAACATTCCCACCACCCTTAACATTAGCCCAACCCATTTCAGGGTACTCGGTGAATATTGATCATCGCCCAAGAGCAATTGCTGAGAGAACGGTCAATGGTGGTGGGCATTTTGCCAAAAAGAACCCTGCTACTGAGTTTTTTGTACGCGACAACAAATCCGTGTCCTCCCCCTCTTCCTTTTCGTATTTTTATATTAGACCAGCCATTTCCCATCGCCTGCCAACAAATCAAGCACAGAGATTAGACCAACTACAAAATTACTCCGGGGTGCGGGGGCATACGGGACTTTTGCAAAGTAAATAATATGCTATTTTGGAAAACAAGTTTTCTTTTGCTGGGCAGCTAAATTTTGTAAATACTTTTTCTTAGAATCCAGATAAAAAGATTAAATAAAATGGAATCAAAATCAATGATATATTTTATTATGAACAGGTCCAACAGGTGGTGGTAGCAATAACAGGAATCCGTACAATAATAATAACAACAACGGCAGTCCGGGTTGGATTCGTAATCGTAACAATGTACAGTGCAATGACAATAACAATAATTATAACCCCAATAATTATCCAGGTGGGGGGAGTGGTGAAACGAGTGGTAGTGGGTCACATGATAAGTATTACAACACCAATAGTAATACTCTTAAAAAATAATAATTAAAAAAATATTTAAAAAACTGACCGTTTTTACCTTTTCTCACTTTCATGGTTCCTACTTGACTTGAATTCCTTTTACACTTAGTTATATTCAATCCGGGGAAAAAAAGATCATATAATTTTATTCAGTAATTATAAATTCTTGATGAGATGGAATAAAATAATTTAATTAATAAACATGGTTTTGGTGAATACGGATTTTAAATTGGCAAATTGTGATTTGTGATGCTGTACATTATGCAAACTGTAAATAAAGGAGGAACTATATCATTTTTTTTAAACCAATAAAATTATTAAAGCATACTTTTACCAGTCAAAATTAAATTCCTACAAAAGTTTTGCTGTTGTAAGCATTTGGGTCGTGGGATGTCAGAGGACCNAAGTTTTGCTGTTGTAAGCATTTGGGTCGTGGGATGTCAGAGGACCTGTGGACAACTCAAATTGCGTAATTGAACGAAAATTTGACATCTACACATCAGCTTTTAACATATACACAAAAAACATGAACATTTAACTGCATCAACTTTTGTCACATTTTTTTCACACTTTGCATGTCTTTCTATTTTCATTTTTAATTACCTTCCCATATTATTTTGATATATACCAGGTAAATTAGTAGTGAGCAATGAAGGTGACAGGGCTACAATCCGTTCCAGGGGGGTTGTTTCAACTGCTGCCACTATTAGCACTACTCCTTCCTATTTTAATCCTAATAACAAAAAGACGTCAAAGAGTATAAAATTTGCTGATTCTTCCTTGCCTGTCTTCTTATCTTCATCTTTATCTACATCTTCTACTCCAACAAATCTACTCTCCGAATCCAAGCAAACGCTACAGGTGCTTCAACCTTGTTCCTCGAATGAGCTATGCTTGAGCATGTCACAATGTCATAGTTTGAATCCACAATTTATGGCACAAACCGGCTTGCATTCAGCTAAACGTACTATAAAACGAGATGATATTTTCGCTAGTGGTCTGGTGCAAATCAAGGTTTGTTACTTGCAAGAATAATCATAATTATTATTTTACTTTAGACCAAAAATTGAATCCATCTTTTTTTAATTTTCTGCATTTCAGCGATGTAAATATGAACGATCCGGTATTCATTATCTTTGCTGTAAGAGGCCAGATCATACGACAACATCGCCAGTACTCCTATCCACATCAACCTCCCCGTTTCGCGTTACCCCATCCAGATTCACATTCAGACAAACACCTACAACAACTACCACTACGACTCCAAGACCCCTTCTCTTATCAACTTTCAAATCATCCCCTCCATCCTCATTTACATTTCCACTAGCATTAGGGCCCATTCCAACTGTATCTGCATTCCCAACTACAAAGTCATCGCTGATCACTGGGTTTGGTCTCCGTTTCCACTCAGGACTGCACACATCCAAGCAAAAGGAAATTAACAGTAGAAAACCGAATCCATACAGAGACGACGAAGAGCCTATTCAGCTTATCAGCCCGAAAGAGGAAGCCGTGATTACGAGTACTACAGCTACGCCTTTCTCTCATTTTACTAATAATGCAGGATTAAATCACCAATTCACTAGATTTACAACACCAAGAACCATTACTACTACTCCCAGACATATTTCTCCGCATTTTACCACGGCGGTTTCAGAACCAACTGCAGAATTAAATCAACAGCTTCATCATCAGAAGCAACAAAATGGTTTTGCTTTTTCGTCAGTACCGACTACCCAACAATTTATTTCAGCTTTTGTCAAAACAAATAGGACTTATTTCAGCTCCACCACTCCGATTCCTCCCAGCAGTAGCCCCACGCTGTCCTCCAGCATTATTAGTAGCACTGGTCAGTTGGTCTTCAGCAGTTCAGTGACCCCACCGTCAACAACTTCAGCTTCCGCCACAATCCCCACTCCCACAACAACAGAAGGAAAAGTAGACATTTCTTAGGGTCCCCATTCCCGTACCTCTTCGCCCTGAAATCAAAGCAGAACCTCCAGTGGGTTTCATTTTTAAAGGAGATGATTTGTACATTCCAGAAGTACAGTTGCCAGCTCAAAACTTTCTTGTACCTGAGATTGAATTCGAAGAGAGAACTTTTCCAACATACGATCAAGAAGATGAAGGCCCTGCAACTGCCACAACAACAGGTGGCGGTGAAGTACAAGATGAAGTTAAAGAGAAAAATTAGCAGTAACAAACAGATTTTCAATAAGAACCCGTTTCTTCACAACAACAGCATCGAAGGGACAACAATTTATTCGATTTTAGATAGTTCGCAGGAGACGGCAGGATAGTTAACTAAGTTTATTTAGATTTTTAAAAAATATATGCAATTTTAAGTGTTAAATTATGATAACTTTAAAAAACAATATATATTTTAATGTTCCTTCGTTTATTAATTATTTGTTTTACAAAAATGTTTAAATATAATATGCTTCAAAAATATTTTTGTTAGTTATTCAACTAGTTCATGCTTTTATTTGAAGTAGTTCTGATCCTGATCATTGTCATTTGATTGTATACCAGGGGAATAAAAATATATAGAAAGATTTGAAAATTATTTTTCTTTAAAAGTAGCTTGTAATCAATTCAAATTGTTAAAGAATTAGTGGGTTGTTGTTGTTCTTACTCTTGGGATGCGTCCTTGAAGAAATGAGACTTCTCATCTAAATTGTTGTTCTTCTTTGTTGGTCTTACTCTTGGGATGCGTCCTTGAAGAAATGAGACTTCTCATCTAAATTGTTGTTCTTCTTATCAGAAAGGTATAGAGCAAGGGCCTGAAAATGAATCTCTTTATTGTGAATATTCAACTGGTTCACTCGCATACCTTTCCAACTTTTCAGTTTCACCAAAAACATGAGAGAAAAAAGCACACAAAAAACCCGTAACGCTAAACCATGAAACAATTTTTGGAACAGAGTTTTCATTCTGTGTATACATATTATCTGTACGTCTTTTATTCGTTAGTTAACTCACGGTTAGCTGTCTACACCAACATAAGTCAATAATGTACATAATATTATGTGTATATCTATAGTGCATCTCTATTGCTGTTCATAAGCCTGTCTAATTTGCCCGTGAATATTAATCAGTCCCTGAATAGCCCCTGTAAAAAGCGTGTCCACTCCCCTGAGAACATTCTTCCTATCCCCGTCCTTCCTCAACACTTCCTCAATCCTCTTTTGCGCGTCAGCCAGTAACTTCCTATAGTGTTCCTCCAACTCTTTAAAGTACTTATTTGAAAATTGTCCCACTACGTGACCATTATTGTTGAGCGTTTGCTGCTCCTTGTTAATTTGCTGTTGTCTCCTTAATTCTTCCTCCAAATCCTTCATCACAGACTCTATTCTAGTCTTGTCTACAGAACAACATTTAAGTTTATCCTCCGCGTCTTTTAAATTCTGACTTTTCTCTTTCGCTGAGGTTACAGCTTGCTGATAATGCTCCTTCCATCTGTTGGCCTGCTCCTTGTATTCCCGACAGTCTTTGTTTATTGAGTCTACTTTAGAGTTTAGGTCAGCAACGGACTTTACCAGTTGTATGTTGTCTTCCCGTAAAGAGGACACTTGCAGCTCCCATTTTTTCGCATTGCAGGTACTTTCAATCAAGGACTCGGAGAGCTTAATATTTTCAGATTTCAATCGATTTATTTCCTCTACAAGATCGGTAATTGTGGTGGTCCGACTACCATCTCCCGCGCCTGAAGTAGGAACACCCATCATTGTTGATGTTGTTTGGAGAGGTGGAGGTCCTTGATAGCAGTAGCCGTGTGGAATGCTCATTGTCAGTGGCATTAACGAAGGAGGTGGTGCAGTGGAAGGGTCCTGAAACTGATTATGGGAATAATATTGCTCGTACGGGGTTGATGATAAGTGGTGTAGATACGTTGGAGGTGGTGGTGGAGGATGAGGTGATAAACTTGACATTCTCATCTCCTCCCCAAAATTTGAGTGTGGCGGTGGACCACTGTAAGCAGTGGTATGGGCAGGAGAAGGAGCAGTGCCCGATGACGATTTTCTTCCGTCGATGATAGGTAAGTCTACCTTATACGTAGAGGGACGATGATCCCCTGACGGGTTAAATGGGGATGGATTATTAATAAATGGATGTTGTTGATGGCGGCTGTTGTTCATGAAGGATATCACTGCAGGTCCCAGTTGGTCATAGTCATCCCAGTTTACTTGCTTCTTGCCTGACGGTGGTCCTGCTCCTACCTGCCGGGGTGACGCTATGGATTGCTGTTGAGGTAGGATTGGAGGTAACTTGGGAAGTGCAGTATTGGAATGAGGTCCTTCTCCATGTACTTTGTGAGTTTGATTATCTTCATGGGGGTACAGTCTTTGAAGCGTAGGGGGTGAACTGATGTGCTGTTGTTGTTGTTGTTGTTGTTGGTGGTGGTGTTGAGGAATGTTTTGTTTGCTCTGCTGCGAATGGTCTTGCTGATGATGTCCTAAATTATAGTGACCGGAAGTGTCCGAACTGAGGGTAGCAGTGGAATTCACCGATGGGGGTTCAATATTCTGCTTAACTTTTCTCAAACACTCGTCGAAAGCCTCAGCTTCATATTCAGAAGCAAACCCGATTCCAAAAACACGACCGCTGGCGATATCTTTCCAATATCCAAACTTTTGAGTGGTCTTGACAAATTCCAGCTCTGGGATAACTGTCGTGTTTACCACAACTTCTTTTATGTCAGCGTCAACACTAATTATCCGATAGATTGAACGGGTGTTATCATAAAGGATGGAAATGGGCACAGTAGAGTCGCACAGCGGAACCCAGGATTTGGCAGATTTTTTGGCTTCATAAGAGAAAATGTTGGCTTGGGCGAGATAGATTGCTTGCACTTGATCCTGTTGCGGATTTTGATGATGGTGATGGGATTTGCTTTGGGATAAAGATGTTCCTTTGCTATCCATTGAACCTAAAACGATGACCGATGATTGTTGTGATGATGAGCGTTGTCAGATTATTACTTTTTTTCAAATTAATTATATATCTTTTCTATACATATTTCCGGCATCAAAATCATTTCAAAAGAATCCTTTCTTAATTTCATTTACCTTTTACGATCCTCTGATCTGGATCAGACTTTGTTTTATCTTTGCTTTACTTTTAGGAAATGCTTCCAGGATCTACGACATTTTTTTACAAAATAGCTATACAGTTGAAATAATAAAATATGTGTGTTGTACAGCTTGAATTACTTTAATATTTTCTAAAAATTACTAAAATAGTTCTACCATTCATATAATATTTAAAAATAAATAAATTGATGTAAAAAAGCCATACAACCGAAAGGTATTTCATTTACGTACGCAGGGAAAGTTGCTTAGTGAGCTTATCTATTCAGGGAAAGTTAGGTACAGGATTGAGTGGCCAATTACACAAAAAATGGTTTTATTTTACTGCTTGTTAATTTTAACTGTTTCAATATGTGGACAAAGTTGACATGATTTTAAAAATATATACATATATTTTAGCAATTTCGGACGAAAACTGATTTCTTCATTTGTTGCACCCTCCTATCTCCACCACCACCAACCTCCCTTATTTGACATTTTGTTGGATCATTCCTAAACTTGGATCCACTGTCAGGATTGACTGGATTTTTGCATGCTTTGCAGCATCCACAAGGATCAAACAAACCCTTTCCCGGAGGAAGGCTACTCTTTCCCTCTCCAACTGGTTGTTGTTGTCCTTTGACCGCTTCAGTGTAATCTACGTATTGTGTTCCGCCTTGTTGCAGTTGATTATATGCCTTCTCTCTTCCCGGAATGCTGACCTCAAATTGTTGCTTGTCCATACTAGTAAGTGTACATCCTCCGTTCCCTGACCCATTCTGATCTTGGTTATCAATGTCATCATCATCAGCTTGGTCCTCATCTGCCTCCCCTCTTGGCAGCATGGACAAGGGTAAATAAATCTTCATCGGTTGCACGGGACAGGGTTGTACAGTTTCCGGTTTGGTTTGATCCCCAATACAAACCTGGAACTTGACTGGTTGTTCCGTCTTCTTGTAAACTCCGGAGCATTCCTTGCAGTGATTTCGGCCACAGCTTGTTTGCGCTCCAGTATTTTGGCCAGGAATCATAAATGGAGACGTTTGAGATTGGGGAGGACCCTGCATCGCGAAACCGGAACCCAGTAGATTCTTGAAATCCAACTGCACATAACGAATATTCGGATTTTTTCCTTTGGGGTCGCCCATTAAAGGTGGATTAGTTCCGCTAACACATGGACAGCAGGGCCCACAGTATTGACCTCTGTAGTACTGATAGTCAGGAAAGCCGTAGGGCTACAAAATGAAAATTGGAAAGGTAAAGTTACTATTTTAAAATAGTTTATTTATTTTATAAAGTTGTATTTAAAAAAAATTTGCGACCCTCACCCTCTCAACACCATCTGTTATCTGGTAATTTGATCCATATCGCCAACCCTCCCACTTTGGTCTAGTCAAAGAAGCTGTCGGTGGCTCATACGGGATCCTTGGGGTGGCGAGGGGAGTTATACCATAAGGAGCACCTATTTTGATAGTCCCATTTCCTTTTGGGCCGTCCGGGATGACGTTACTAAGTCGCTTCCAACTTTCTTCAAATTTTTGGCAGTTGCCAAGAAGTAACAGCGGGTTACAGCGGGAGTCGAGCATTATGAATGGGGCAATAGTCAGAATAGAGTACTAAAATGGGGATTATAGTGACTATACAACGTTGTTTCAGGAATGTATAATCAGGAAAATGAAAGACATGTTGAAAGATGTCTTTGTTGCTTTTTATCATACTTACATACTTACATACTAGCTGATAAGTCCATGATATGTTACAATTATTTTTAATCGTTTTGAAAGTATCGTGGGTTACCATTACTGATAAGTGCTTGAAGATTTCAGATAAGTCTATTTGTCCGGGTTTATGTCAATGGTCAATATCATCAATGATGATTCATCATGGTTTCTCTACGTGGTTTCTTAAAGAATATTTTTAGCTAACATTTGCCTTCGCTAACATGACTTTAATCAAAATCATAATGATTCTCAATCTACCCATCATCCTCGTCACCCCTCAGTATTTGCCATCATCAGCCATTCACAGTGGTAAAGTGACATTTATAGTATATAATATTACAATTTTAAATAATATTATAATCCTGATAGTTATTAAATTAACTGTAATTCTCACGTTAAGTGACTTAGAAAATTTACAATTTTATAACAAATATACATAATACAAATCGCGGCCATGTATATTATTCATGCTAATCATATCCGTAAAAAGCATAAAATTAACAAAACCAACACTAATGGTGTTTCTGCTGATTCTTTAGATTTGGATCATTACAGCGATCAAGACTACTATCAGTTGGCAGCCGAGTATGAAGATAACCTTCAAGCGTCCTTTGCTGTCAGGCAGGCTAAAGAAGAAGCTGAGGAGTTGGAGAAGCAAAGGAAGATTGCTGAACAAAGTGAAAATGGGAAGGTGCCAGTTGACGGTCAAGGTACTTTTAGTATTTGCTAAAATATACACGGGAAAATTTCCTTTCATATGACTTAACTACTAAAATGTCATTATTCAGCAAGTCAGCTAAAGACAAGCAAAAAGGATGGTGAGAGCTACGCAGAGATGGCTACCAGGCTGAAGTGCGATAACCCGTGGTTTTGGAACGCTCCCCGTTGTACATGGATAGATGTGAAGTTAAAGCATTTTACCAGCAGAAGAAAAAGAAATGCTGAGACAAGTGCTTGGTTGATTGGAAGTATTATGGGTTTTTTGGTGATTTGGTTAGGTAATAAACGCATATATTATAACAAGTATGCAAATATGCAATACTGCTCATATAAGGAACATAAAATAGCTTATATAGTCTACAAAACTGAAAGAGTTAACTTTTATGGGTAGGTACAATGTATTGCTTTTACCGAATCAAAATGAGAAATCGCCTGAAAATGATGAAACTCCGGGAGAAATATGCTCCCGGTCGGATTGAACTGCCTAATGGGAAGGTAGTCGAATATCAGGCAACGGAAGAGGAAACGAAAGCTTATGAAGAGTTGGTGAAAGCTATTATTATTCAGGAGATGGCATTAATGGTCTAGTTGAAAATTACAAATTACACAACAATAATAATTATAATTTACTCACATAACCCATAAATATATTGTATACATGTAGACATCTACATATATCTATCATGATTTATTTATGTATACCTTATATTAAAGTTGCATGATAACTCATGACAAAAACAGCGAGAAATAATAAATATATTCCCGTTTGACAGTACTTCATTTATCCTGTACTTAGCTCTCCATAAAAAACATTCAAGAACAACAATACTGAAAAGGTGTCTCTTATCTGTACTTTATACTAAAAAACATGCACATCCCAGAATCTTTTGTATTCATTTCCATACCAGAACTGTCAGTCTGACAGAATCATCATTATCATCAGCGAGAAAATATATTATGAGAGAATATATTTGAGATAGCTAAACAATGCTGGATTTGTTGTGATGTGTATGCGATAATAATGATATGCCTACCTATATACTTTTCAAACTACATTTCTCCCTCTGCTCATGTAAAAATTCGGAGAATACAAATTTGTATACTCAGGCTGCTTTGGTGCAACTCATTTCATTCCATCTCCCTCATTGAAATAAAATATATCAAGCAGACAACGATATAACAACTACTACTGCATCTGTCAAGCAACTTTCCATTCCAAATGATCACAATTCTTCAAAAATATTATTATTACCTATGCACAAACCTATCAACTTGCATTTCTCCCTTTCGTTCTGGTTTCAATATTTTCACGCTTCTATATTTCCCATTAACTGGTTTAATGCAATATTGCCTATTTTATGAAATGAAATAAGCAGGAGGATCGACTAGGATATATGCAGTACTATGCAGTTTCCTTTTTCATCATCACTGTTATTATTATGCCACCCTCTTAGTCAGCAGCAGCTTAGTATTTTCTATCCAACAACAGCATCATGTTTCTTTTCATCTCAACGTTCCATTGCAATTGTACCTCATCATTTTCCTCATGCACATCCCAGCACTTTTCATCAGCAATCATCACGCAGCCACACAAAATACGAAAAGTAAATACTACTCAATAAACTTATTCAAGTGGGGCTTTTGAAGAGTGCAATTTAAAATGTAAATAGGCCCTCTAAGCACCCCCACAACCCGAAATAATGAAAGGAGACAACCGAGTGAATAATGAACAAAATCTATTACGGGCTATTCACATTGCATATAGACGTGGGGTTTATTGAATAAAATAGAAAAAGGGGTGAGGAGTAGAGAATGCATATGAAATGGAAGGGGAAAGTATTGGGCTGGATCATTTGTGAAAATTTAATATTTTCCAAAAAAAATCAGATTTTTTCAGCCGTTTCAGTTATATAAATATTCCATAACATTCATAAATGTTTTTTGTGTGTGTCGTTGTTGTATTGGCTGGTAGACAGAGGACATTCAGTTAGTAAATACTACGCAGTATTTTCAACAATGCACTTGTAAATATCGTATCATTCTTTGTTGTTGTGCATGCCTGCGTACATCCACGTCCACTATATACTCCAAACAGCTTCAATTTTTAAACTACCTCAAAATGCAGTCAATCTTCACTATTATGTATATAGGTACACCTCATAATAATTACGTCCATGTAAAAAGCGTGCACCAGCTCGCCGATAAACTCAAACAAAAGACTTCTTGAGAAAAATGTGGTACTTATCATGATCATCATCGCACAATTTTACGCTAAATAATATTCCACCACACTATACCACCGGCCATCACCTGCATGCAACATAGGTATAAGTTTACAAGTATATCTACCTTTTCTTGAACTTTAAGTACAAAAACCACATCAAATCGTTGAATCAATTCGTTCTCAATATATAACACAACATAATATATTTCATGTATTTATGTATTTACACTATAACTAAACAGTATCTTCATCAATTTAAATCACAAATTCAAAAAATATATACGTGTAAATTTACAGAGGAAATATATAAAAACGTAAAGGAAATATATTTACCCTATAACTAAACAGTATCTTCATCAATTTAAATCACAAATTCAAAAAATATATACGTGTAAATTTACAGAGGAAATATATGAAAAAACCATAAAGGAAATAGAAAAATTCAAGCAGTTTTTTCTTCTTTACACTCGATCGTGTCTGTGTTTTTAATTTCTTGTAGTAAATAGCCAAAGATTCAAGATACCCAATTCAACCAAATCCATACAAGAAAAAAGTTCAAAACTGGTATTAAATCCCTATACAACCATGTATATTCCATACATATTCAGAAAGAAAAACACAACCCAAAGATTCATGCATCAAAAGTCTAAACCAAATCTTCATCTTTAAAAGCTCTGCTGGTTCTTTTTTTCTTCTTCATGTCAAAGCTTTAACATTACCATCATCAGTAAAAAACTGGCTAAACATGTATTTTACAAATGGAAAGGTATAAGTATAAAAACCTATAGCCAGCCACGAACTGAGGCAATCCTATTTGATCTCATGTACAACAAGTACAATTCACGTAAAAGCTGTTTTGTGCAATCTTACCACAAAAATTCAACATGATTGTTATTGTGTTATATAAAATGCAATGCAACAAGTACAAAAAAACTCTCAAAACATAACATTTAACACACAAGCCGTAATATATAGGTACACATTTTAAGTACCATAATATACCAAAACTACCTACAATTTACATTGGAGATTCATAAGATCTCAGTCAGTGCTTTTTCCTGAGATTTTTATTTTGTTTTGTGTGAGAGATGGAAATGATGCACTACGATGAGCATCAAAGGTACGCATACACAACGCATCCACCCAACACATTTTACTAAATCCAATACTTTGTATAAAGTTGTTGCTATCCCTTTTATTATTCTATTCTGAAGCTCCTTTGCTGTGTAAACGGATTCATCCTATTTGATGCTTATGCTGCCTTGTTTACCGTGCCGATGATGATGACAGTCAACTCGACAGAAAAGCTATATATTTCGTTGGTTGGTTTGATGCTTTTGGGATTGCTGGGATATATACACATACACACGTCAAAAGGAAAACAACTTGTATTTCTTCTCCTCTCTATTTATTTTCATTTTTTTCATATGTAATATTCTTTTACATGTAGACAAGTTAAAAGTATAAAGAAGTTTCAAACAGTAATTATTATTATCCTGTGTAATAGTCCCTACATTGCATGCATGCTCGTACATCAGGCATTAAAAGGCATGGGGAATGCCTCTGTTGTTTTTTAACACTTTTTACACAACACATCTATCATCATAACTGACCGCTACAAAAAGGTACGTGAAGTCAAGAAATATTTCAATATTTTAATAACTTTCATATAATATGTCAGTTGAATGCTCTGCGCTGCTTGTGCGTAAGGATTTGAAAAATGTATGTTAAAATCTTTTAAACATTATACCCATATTGCAACAGAGCACACAGATTAGTATAATAATCATTAACTTTAATGCTGGTTAGGTAGGTAGTGGTGTCGTCATTCGCGTCACTGAAAAAAAATGTGAAATATATATTTTGTATTAAAACGATTTGTGAACAACTTTTTTTCGTAATAAGTGCATATCGTGTTAGTGCAGTAGTAGTAGAAGCAACAGCATTACACAAACACGGTTAGCTAAAAAAATGGTGACAAAATAATTTAGTTTATAGTTAATTATACATACGTTATTATTATTAACATTTATTGATTTAGTTAGAGAATTGGTCATCATTATCATTATCATTTTATAATACATTTAGTGGATTTTCACTGCCACACATACGGACATTTGAGTCAGTCAGTTTTAAACCAGCTTCAAGAGAAGAGCATTTAAAATGCTGAAAA
>JAITYZ010000150.1:0-14516 GCA_027744595.1 Paronellides praefectus | reverse complement strand
ATGTTTGTGTGTTTGTGTGCGTGCCTGCTGTTTATTTATTTGGAATATGGTTGATGGAGTACCCATATACCTATATAAACAAATTGTTAATATTTTGTGTTTACAAAGTAATACTAATGTGGCATTTTTGTAAAAAAAAAATTAAGAAATTAGGTCATTCAATTGGAAGTCTCTGCTCTGCATAAAGGATTTTTTGCGTAATACATTGTTGTACAATTTGGCAAGGAAGAGGACACGTTAACTTATGAAAATTTAGGCATTTTGAGGATTCCTGGAGAAAGTAAATTAAAAATTATTATTCTACTCGTTCTTTCTCAACATTTACTCATGATGATCAACTACAGTCGAATACATATTTGAACATCAATGTAAACAACAAGAAAAGTCAACCAAACCTCTTGACATGGTCGTGGAAATGCATAAATTTTGTGAAGAAGGAAGAGAAAACAAACAACTCTCTCATTATTTGATTTGGAACTTCTTTTTGGAATTGTTATTATTACTTTGATGCATTCAATAGTATGCAGCATTGTGAAGCAAAAAAATATATATAGCAAAACCATAAATCTATATTGATAAAAAGAACTGACAATAAAGAGATACCTTGTTCCTCCTTCTATTGAACATGTTAATGTAAAAAATGCAAAGTTTGTTTGGGAAAAGTGTTCAATCACCAAATCAGAGAGAGAGAGAGACGTATGAACCAAGTATAAAAAAGCAGAATAAAAAACATTTTTGCTAGAATATTTTTATTCAGCACATATGCTGCTATCTTACTTATATTTCTTTAGACCAAGTGGAGTGTATAGAGACTGTTTTCTAACATTTTCCTCTTTATTTTCTGTTGAGTGACTTGACGTGTTACCTTTTTATCTCATCTAAGAAAGCTTTCTTTTTTTCCTGCGCTCGCATATTCTCTACCGCGACTTTAGGTTTTTCTTTCCATTAATGTGCGTAGGTATGTATATATATCAGTCTATATACTGTGCATATAAAAATGTACAAGCCTCACTTTGACTTCTTGATTCACTTTTCACAGTTTTGATTCCACGGTTCACTACCTTCTAAGCCATCACCCACACAAAAGTGAAGCAAGATTGAATACACACACTTTTTTCTTTTTGTTCTTCGAACTCAACTGACTTTCTCGAGGAAACAAGAAAAAAAGGAAATAAAGGAAAAGAAAATATATATTCGTATTTCCACTTGTGTCTTTTCTTTTTCTTTCAGCAAACACACAACCATGCAACCAACCAGCACCGGCAGTCGAATCGACCCCTCTCTCAATAGTTTTTTTGCAGTTATTCGATCAAGTAAAAAGTGAAGACTAGTCAATTTCGCTATTCACTCTTGTTACATTAACGGGATTGAAGTCTCCCTGCATAGTAAATTTTTGTAGACACATTGACAAGTAAGATGTGGGGTAGGTATATAGTAAGTTGGCAAGTACATGGTACAAAAAAAAATGTGTGCTGCATTACAAGTCTGTTTTTTTACACACTTTTCTAACAGCTAAATAAAATGAATGGATTTAGGATTACTTACGTGTGCAGAAACGAGGCTCATCTGAGGATGGGGATCCATCGAGGCAGTCATCTACACCATCACAAAACTTATCCGCTGAGATGCATTTGCCTCCTTTGCAAACAAACTCGGAGAGTCGACACACGCTCCGGCTGCCACGTTTATTTGGCGTCGAGGAAGAAGATGACAGGTCTGTTAAAGAGAGAAAAGACAATATGAGAGCAAGAGGAACAGAGAAAAAAAGAACAAAATTGATTCTCAATTCAGTTTAAACCGATTGTGTTGTTAGTCACACAGCACACAAAATAGCACTTTACAAACTGATTTATCTACTTTTACAATCTATTCAGATACAGAGACGACAAGCATAGCCAGACATATACAAGCAAGTTTATGTAATCAAATGCAACATAAAACTTGCTTCTTTTTTTCGCAAGCCATTTTCAGTTCAAAATCTATTTCGTCTTTTTGAGAACGAACCAAGTTTGAAATGAGGTGAGTCAATAAATCATCATCATATGTTTTTTTATTCTATTTCAACTGTATATTATTCGGATACAGAACTCACACACAAAAAAAAGAACAAGGAAGTTGGACAATGGCATATAAAGTAAAATATATGAGGTAATGTCCAAATGTATGGAACTTTCATTTATCCACAATTTCCAATCCCTTTTCTCTGTCTTTTGCGGGGTTATAAACAGGAAAATAGATTTTTTTTCAGGAGCAGAACACGCCCGTCACAAATTCACGCTCTGTACCATTTTCCATTTTTCAAGTGTCTTTTGAAACAGACTGTAAAAGTTGAGGTTTTTTTCACCCATAACAAAAATACTTCAGTATATACTGTATATCGAGTACATTTACAAGTTATAATATTATATACCATGTACACTAAACTTTTCAACACAAAATTGCTCCATTCAAAAAAAACCAACAAAACAAATAAATGTAAAATTTTCCGCAAAATTAAATCCCTTTTATGTGACACAATGAAGCTTGAGACATTTACAGACCATTTTCATTTTTTTTATCTTGGTGCACACAATACATTTCCTCGGATGTCTATAATATTCTGGTTTGCGTTTCCATTTTTATTTATGAAAAAATACTGATTTTATTTACTCCTTTTTACTTGCTTGCTTGCTTTGCTCATGCGGAGGAGTTGAAACTCTGGAAGAGTAGTTGCATTACAGTTACAAAAAAATGTATAACAAAATGAAAAGCTTCAGTTGAATGGAATAACAAAACGCTCATATTATATAAAAACATATACCTATGCACCTAAAAAAAGAAATCACAGTTTTAAAGCTTCAAAGGCATTTCTACAAAAAAAAGGCAGAGCCCCAAAGAGACTACTATTGCAAAGCAAGCAAACATTATAACGTTTATAAACTTATATAAACAGTGTACTACACATTATTAATATAAATTGCATTTTGCAAAAAAACATGGACATATAATATGCATGGCATATTATGTTTTATGTATACTTTGATTATCATCATCACTTTCATGGCATGTCACCGCATTTTATGGAAATACCACAAAGGACATAAGTTTGTATGCATTTAAAACAACACTTTATGTTGGTATTTTTGTTAGTCTTTTTTTAAATCAGTTTATGTACAATACACACTGACATATGGTAATACTTTTTCATTAAATTATTATTTTGCGAAAGCTACATAAATTGCTCGTTCAGTGTGAAAATTTTGTAATTATGTAACAAGACATTAATGTCAAAAAGGAAACAATGTTGGTAGGAAAAGCAATCTAAAAACTTTAATGTAACCAGCCACCTCACAAAAATATGTATACATAAAAAACCAATAGCTGTAATATAACATAAGTGAATGTGACTTGACTACTATGTCCCATGTTATTCAAGAGCCTCTCTCTCTCTCTCTCTCTCTGTACAAGATGTTGTACATAAATTCATCTCGTTGTTCTTTACATAACCCTTAATAATAATATGTCTCCTCATAATAGAGTAAGCGTTATAATATGTACATAGATTGGTGTATGTGTACCTAAAAAAATATATATTCACAAGGGATCAGTTGTGGATGCCAAATTACTTGTCTACCTTTAATACCCATTTATTACGGTCCTGGTTGGTTGGTTTTAAGCCTTGAACTGAACAACTCACATCGTTTTGTATGCAGCAATAACCCCTTTATTACATACACACATATTCACTTGTACTCATAATAATAATATAACAATATAGCCATCATATAGATAACTAGAGCAGTAGTTCAGTTTTATATAGCCATGTAACAGACAAGGAACCCGGTTGACGAAACACTAAAATTTTTGCAACAGCAGGGCTGCCCAAAAAAAAATATCCAACATTTTACAGAGAAAGGGAGAAAGTACAGGGGAAGCGTGTTATGTTGTTGGCAGCATTACCATTAAACCTACGACTACGACCAAGAGATTATCATGATGACTAGTAGACTACTTGTTTGTCTCTGGATTTTCCTCGTAGCCATCATATAGCCAGCATGCTCACACACACACACCACACATATAAATACATGCATACGTGACGTGGTGAAAGGGAGCTAGAGAGAAACCTGTGTGGCTGAAGATATTTTCTCCACTTGTTCTCACACTCCCTAAACTAAACTATATTCAGTGGCACACACACACACACCACCACCATCGCCTCTCTTATTGTGAAAATATATCTCATCCTTCTTTGGCTCTACAACTTTTGTTGATGCTACTACTATGCGTTCTCATTCTCATTCAAATGCATATTTCCATCCTCTTCTTGGTTCTTCATTGTCTCGGATCCATCTCCACTAATCCCTCTACTCACTCAGTCAGAGAGAGAGACAGGAAAATAGAAAGCACAGCAAAAGAGAGATGAGGAGCTCCTGTCTCCCTCTCATTCTCTACACACACGCTTTATATATATATTTATAAGAAAGTAATCCTCAAGATGATCATGATGATGATAAAGATGGTGGTGGTGGTTGTGGCGCGGTTGTGTTTTGTGTGTGTGTTATGCATTTATATAATAATAAATATATATTTATAGGGAAAAAGAGGATATCCAGAGAGATACAAGTTGATATTTAAACAAGCCAGAGAGAGAGAGAGTAAAATCATACATTATGCATGCGCATACTTAATATACGATGCAATCTTTTTCTGACATAATAAATATGTATAACTACCATTATTTGTGGTGTTTCCTCATCATGAGGATGATGCCACTTTCACCACATAACACACTACAGAGAACAGAGAGAGAGAGTCAGCAGAGTGGCTATCCAGTATAATGGGAAAGGCGGCAAGTGTACAAGACACTAAAACAGAGTATCAGTATCATGGCTTGTTGTAACTCGGATCATTTTATCTAACCTATTTATATATTAATGTACTTGATGCGGAGTATACATATAGTCCTGCTTATTTTGTTTTATGCTTTATTATACTCCGGCGTGAACACTGGCGGTTGATTTGACTCAATAACCGAAAAAAAGCACAAGTGGCTGTAGAAAACAAAAAATGAAAATGGGGTCTTGCGCCTTTTTTAGTAAACCCTATTATATAACATTGCGTATTGTGTATCACATAAAAAGACAATTTCTCTGTATTTTTATAAAATATTTTGGTTTGATCTGGTGATCTTCAACTATATATTTTTCCAGACTTTTTTTTGAGAACTTGAAGCTCAGATCTGTGTTTATTGTGCAAAGAACAATTTACAACATGTTTTCCTTTTTATGTCAGTTTATGTAGTTTACTGTGCCGGGGGTAATGTCAAAAAATATATCACTGTTGGCGGTCTGGGATTCTCGGTCATGTCGTCATTTGTTTGTAAAGATGATTCTCATAAAATGGGTATTTATTTATTTTTTAAGTAAAATTTATGTACAAGCACAGACGTTTTAAATAAGTCGGCTCAAAATCTAGTATTTATGTACAACTGCTTGTTAATATACGCTTTAATATATAATATATGTTTTAAGTAATACCAACTCATAATATATTAAATGCTGTTGCATTAAATTTGTGTCTTATGATTTTGTTATGTATTGCGTTCGACAGACTATTTATTTAAATCGCATGAATGTAACAGTGCATTGATTTTTATCATTCTTTTACGTAACAAACTGTGTACCACATAATATTTAAATAGAAAAATTGATGTATGTACACGTGTATTTCTTGTTTGTTATTGAAATCTTTATAAAAAAGATTCCTAAAGGCGGCCAGCAGGACGTGTATACAGCGACATTTTCTTGCCTCTAGTAGAAGAATATAATTTAGCATGTGACAAATGATATTATGTGACATGAACTAAAATAGGCCACTTCCACAATGTATATTTGCCTTCAGTTCCCATTTCCCATACTCTGTTCAATGCTGTAGACTCCTGCGAGAAACTCACTTGAAAGAGCTGTAATGTAAAATCAAGTCGAAATCTAGTAAAGTGCTTGCTGTGTAGCAAGATTCTTGACAATGACAATAACTATCCGGTTTATGTTACTACGTAGAATAATATGTTGTACGTCTTCTTTTTGTACTCAAAGGGACCTTCCGGGACATTTTCCATATGTAAACAAAATATCACATCCCTATTTTTTACCATTATGCTGGGTGTGTATTTTTCCTGTACATATTGGAGTAGTTGATACTTGTACAGAATAATATTGCAATGTGTATTTAAGCATTACTTATACTGATTGTTGTAGTGGTCAACATATACAAAACTCTTCGTAGTTTTTATTTAACGGGTTATGTTTGGACGGACAATACATGTACCTCTGTATTTATAAGGTACCTACTTAATGGAAATATCGAAATCATTTGTGTTTGGAACAATGTTGTTGTCGTAAAAGGAGTGCGTATAGTATATAAAGCCAGGGTGCATGTATAAAAGTAAAAAGAACCCATAATAGTCTGTAGTAAGCTTTTGTCCTGGAAATTTACATGAAAACGTACTTTGAATTGCCGAAATGATTTTTACTACCGGGACCCCGGGTAAAAATCCTATCAAGTTTTATACACTGCTACTCTGCCACTACGACTTGTGCTGCTGCTCCTGACATATCGTCACATTACACATTATAATACTCCACACACTACTGCCAAAAGTTTCATGTCACACACAAAACAACAACAAAAACCATTATCATTCTCTTTCCGCAGAAGATGATGGGGTCCATGAATGAAATCATGTACAAGATGTGCGGATTAGATATTTTGTTGTTACTCTTTTTCCTTACCACTTTCACAATACTGCGGATAGACCAGTGTAAAAAAATATAGGATTGCTGGGCTGCATTGCTCTGTGGTAGTGGTTCTCTACTACAACAACAGCAACAACAACAACAACGACATTGGTCGGTGTGTGGTAGTGTGCCACCACTACCATCAGAGTCATTAAATTAATGACAATAGGATATGTACTTGGTGACCATCGTATTAATCCCCGGAGGCAGCTAAGAGCCAACAGCATTGTGTGTGTTGTGTATATGTACCATAATATGCCATGTGGCACGCCTTGTGGATGGAAAGAAGAAAAAAAGATCTTTTCATTGTACCTAGAGTGCAGCAACTATATTTTGCTACTATACTGCCATTGCTTTAAAACACAATGAAAATAATGGAATGCATGCATCATCGTCATCACCATCAGCATTAATGGAGATGGAGGAAACGGAGACATATTGGTTTCTTTCTGGCTATTTCATGCGGGTAGCATGTATTATGCATGAGATTAGAGAGTAAAAGACCAAACCAAGTCCAGAGACCATCACACAAACACAGAGCGAAAGAGAGAAATCCAAAAAGGACACAAAATAGCGCAAAGGCAGTTTTGTATGTATGTACGTACCTACTTGTGACAAATCGGTATGAAAAGGAGCGGGTCAAACAACGCAGTAAATCAATGCTAATTCTTGTGAAAAACTACACAAGTCATTTGGGTCACACACACACACAACATACTGTACACACCACCACCACCAACATAGGTACATATATATACATAGTATAATATACAGACTCTTTCAGACATTAGCATTGTTGGAGAAAGAAGTGAAAGTAAAATTTCAATGTGATTTAAGGGCTTTGGGGACGGGAAACAGAGAAAAGAAATGAAACATTTCAATACAAGTGAAAGTACACAGTAGAGAGAGAGAGAGAAGAAGAAGAAGAAGAAGAAGAAGAAGAACACATATATATTACATATCATGTTCATATATGGCTCGCGTATTGGAACAAGAAGAAGGAGAAGGAGGAAGAGAAAGGGAAAAAATGATTAAATATGACATGCATAGTTTCCAAAGTGGAAGCAAAGCAAACCAATATGGTATATAGAGCCAGAAGAACAAGAATAGAAGTCGGATTCATTTATTTCGTTTTTCCTCTCCTTCTTATATTCTGTCCATTCCTTTGATTTCTTCTTCTTCTTCGCATTTTCTTGCAAACAAACGCTTCCAGAATTTAAAATTCCATTAGCTTCATCATCATGATCGTGATCATTACACCGTTATTCCTTTTTAGAGTTGTTCATTCATGATTTTGGCAAATAATAATGATGACTACATAAGGCCAAAAAGAGAAAGCATGGAGCAAAGAAGAGTAGAGAAAAGACGATGAGAGTGCTCCAAATTTTATATATATTCCTCCTCCTCTTTGAGTACTCCTACTACCATCATCATCATCATAGCGGCTTTTAGAATTCGAATTTGTTGTAAAGTAGCGCGACAACGACAATAACTATTGGAAAGAGAGAGAGAGAAAACTATTTTACTCGCGTTCACATCACACATTGAACCACAAACTATAATACAGAGAGACAGACTACGTGATAGCCAAACGAAAGTGTTGAAGTATAACAATGGGTTATTTTTTTTATAAAAAAATGGAAGCTTATTTCGTAAACCGCACCAAAGTAAACCGTGAAAACCAACTAAAAACGTTGGCTGTTAGCTTCTTCCTCTCTTTATAAAGTTTTAAACTTTTTCTTTTGGTTGGGGTGTGCCTCTACCACTGCTACTCAAGTCAAGTAAAGTAAGCAGTAGTTTCTGTTTAACTTGTCATTGAGTTGTACCCTTTTCTGCAAGTGATCGAGCAGAAGGAAAAGTGGAGAGAAGGACTTGTGATTATTATTATTCCTCTTCTCAAATGGTATGTCATGCTATGTGAGCACAAAGATATTATATATTATTGTTAAGAAGCCAACTAAAAACGGTGTTTTCCTAATGCGCGCTCTTTCTATTACAGGAATTATTCAGGCACATATATACTACCAGCAATCCAGTTAGGGAATAACTGATGTTGTGTAAGGGTGTAAGGAAATAGTGCGCAAGGGATGTGGTGTTTTTAAAAAATTTACGCAAGTAAACTGCATTCTCACTTACACATTCCTGCATCATTATGCACTCAGTTTCAGGTTTAAGAATAGTGTCATTTCCACTTCCGGTGAAAAGGATTCTACTTTCTCACACTCCCTTGGGTGATCTGACTGATGTCATTGATCATCCTAAAAAATAGACATTGCATTGGATTCCTTATCCGTAGGATATATGAATATAAAGTTTGAGCAAAAAAAATTTCGAACAGACGGATGCACGGACGGAAAGGGTGCGCCTTAAAAGTAGCGCTTGCATAAGAGCGTGACTTAATATTGCATAATATGTACTATTATATAAGCCCACAAGTTGAAGTTGAAATACGCACACACATAGCAAGAAGGAGAGAAATGCAGAAGACTTTCTCTGAATGCTTGATTTCTCGATTTTGTGAGGCGGATGGAGAGGAGAGAACAGAGAGCACACACTCTCTTTTACGAGTTTGATTCGCTTTTCAGTTTCCTGGAAGTGATTAAATATTCAGTGATTCTAACTTGGAGAAACTACGAAAACCAAAAAAAATATATATATAAAAAGTTTATTGTATGAGAGAGTGAGAAACAGAAAGATTCTTGCGGTGGCGGTCCCCAACTACCGTACAACAATCCACATTTCCAATATATTTCACCACCATCAATGCTACCAAAATAAAACGCCGAGATTCCACACAAATCACCTGAAATAGCATACATGATAGTTTCTGGGCGTTGGATTGGATTGGATTCAAAAAATATTATGTATAATATGTATAGATGGAATATGAAATGATATAAAGCAAAAGAGCCAAAAGTTCACTCAGACTCACATGTTTTCTATTTTCTTAAAAGAAGTTCATTTCATTACTGTTTTAAATGTTTTCGTCATTTCCGTCATCATGCAGTCAACAGAAGAAATTCTGATTTTTTTGTGAAAGCATTTTCATTTTTGATTATCACACAACTAAGCTTTCACTTTACTTTCACTGGTCTTTGTTCAACATCAAAACAACTGCCGACACGTAAAAATCTATTTCTATTTCTATTTTAATATTCTTTCATTTCAGCACACAAAAACAATCCATCATTTTCTCTGACAAAGTGGTAAAATAAAGAGAATAGTAAATAATGCACAACCTTCTTCAAAAGTAAACTTTGAACAAAATAGTTCAAGTAGAATACATGCAAACATGGAATACGTTCATTTCCAATATCCCCATGAAAAGTTTTCAAATCGAAGATTAAAGGCGTAACAAGAGCATTATAGAAAATAGAATTAGAATGGCAGTATTATTTATCTTTGGAAAATTGTAAATCCAATTGAAAAAAATAGGTCCCAAGTGAATCTGCTTGAAAGAGCGAACAGAGATGCATGCTTGGATTACTGTGACTATATCCATGTCTTTATAATCATTTCATGACATAAGTAACTCAAAATAAAAGACAGCACGACAACATGGCACATTAAATTTGCTAAGCTCTTTTTTATTTCTTAGAAAGCCTTTTTACATCACCTTTCCCCTAAATTATGTTTACTGTAAAAAGCTGCTCCGTTTACTTTGCCGCTACTCTGTCTGTTGGATGAAGTGTATCATCGAATCATCAACTTAAAATATATATGCAAAAGGTTAACAAATAAACTAAATACACATTTTTTCCTGTTTGTAAGCAAAAAAAAGGAATGCAGACAAAAAGTCAACANAAAGTCAACAGCAGAACAAGACTTTGATACAACTCAGCTCAGTTGATCAACCTTTCCCTCTTATTTCCTTCCCTTCATTCCACACAAGAATTTTTTTTTTATCCTTTAGAGATACCATATCCCAATTCACAGTCCTCCTTCAGTAGTCAGTGTAGTAAGCATTCATCCATTATGCATTTTGTACACAGGACAACAATGATGACATTATGATACAAAAAAGTAGCTATGTACATATATGAATGTATATGGGTAAGCATGCATTGCATAGCTAATGTATCTCTACAACAAAACTTAACAAAATGAGATGAGAAGGTTTTCATTCCTTCTTCTTTTTCTGCTTAATTTCATTTAAGTACGAAGATCCCTTCATGATTCAGAGAAAACTGTTTCAGAATATAACAGCAATATATATAAGTTCACTATACTACTTATCCAATATTTCCCAAGAGAAAGACAGCCGTTGGTGCAAGTATACATTTATGTATGTACATTTACCATATTGCACGCATTATATACCTATGTAGCATTATCTCATTCCATTCAAGCTGGCTTTACGCTGAATGCCAACAAGACACTGGACTGGATCATTGGGGTAAACCTATACATCTATTTATAGACGTCAGTTTATATTTGTAATTTAAACTTCCATAATTCAAAATGCATATCTTGTTTAGAACAGTATTATCCTCAGTCAAAATCAATTAATTACTAAAAATTGGGATGATAAAACAGTTCCCATTTAAAAAGTGATCTACGCACTTTAAACTAAACTACATTCTTCTAAAGATGCAGTTTCAGTTTACACTCTCTCTCATCTCTTGTAAATGAAGGGCGCATTGCGTAGGATAAAGTATAAGCCCATGACCAGCAGAAGCAGATGAGCCATTGAACCAAACATAGGCAAATACGTGCAGAGAGAGAGAGGGCGAATAGGAAGAATAAAATGAATGAAATAAATGAGGGAAATGCTTTTTCCTTCCTTCCTATTGCAACTGCTAACTAGTCACAAATTGTACGACATTTTTTTCATCCAGCGATTCATTCCCTAGTAAAATCTACACACCACAACGTGGTGTAACTAGATGAATAAATGCAAATATTAGCCTATGCCCTTCTTCCTCCCCCATTTATTCATTACGTCCGTCCACCCGTCCTGCTCATTGTGAACGTGTTGGCTTTGCTTTTCGGATGATTTTTGGACAAACGGATACATTTTATATTTATTATTATATCTTTGTGTATATTTTATCATAATAACAAAAACTAAAATACAATAGAACAACACAAGACAGTTTTTCCTCTCTAATTTCTCTTTGTTCACTTGGCACACAAGATACCGCATATAGAGCCACCACGGCCGCCGCCATACCACCACCACCACCACCATAAAAGCTTTCACTTTAAAAGCGAATGTTTACAAGAAATGAAGCTGGTGTGTGTGTATGCGGTCATAATAGTGATGGCGGCCCATATAGTTGGTTGGTTGGTTTCGCAGTGGAAACGCTTTTGGTTCTCTTGCATTATCCTTTTCTCCCTGTATATTATGCGTACAAAATTCACATTTCCCCTGCTTAAGTTCATCCAACAAATAGAAAAAAGTGAAAGTCAGACTTTCTCCGTACGAGTCAAGCTCTCTCTAGCTCTCTCTCATTTACTCTTCCGGTTTCGCTCATTTGCAACACTGGCATATAGCAGGGAATATAAAATATAAAATACTTTGAAAGAGGAACGCGTCATGTAAGGAGAGAGATTCCAGTATTCATCCATGCATATTAAATATACTATGCGAACATGTAACAATTTGGAAAGAAAGGCTCAAGCTGGAAATTAGTGTCTTTTTCTCTAGGTATGAGTGCATGTACAGGGGCATAGACGATGAGACGGGAGAGTGGTGGTGTATATAGCGGTGGTATGGCATGGTGGCGGAGGGGAGTGTGGAAGCGGATCTTCTCTCTCGGCCTGTCTGCTTTTTTCCTTTCAAAGTTATGTAGGTACCTATATCACATGTTATATGCAAAAGGACCAGTCCTTTTTTTGCAAGCCGCACACAGAGAGCAACTACACTACTGTAACAACATTTATCATCAAGGGAATACATTCCCTTTACTTTTCGTCTTCCAGTAACTCCCTCTCCATCGTCGTCGTTCTGCCCATTCTTTTCTAAAGCTTTGTTTAGGATTTGGATAGGTACCTTACACACAAGCATACACACACACATAGCTTTATTTTTTTAGACCTTTTTCTCTCTTCTACCAAAGTCAGCAGGGATCTGCTTGGTCTACTTTTTTTTATTATGTATATCCTTTTGTTCCTTACTATTTTCTATGTTGATGTTGTAGTAGGTAGCCTGCACGTTTTGTTTGTGACTATCACCATTATCCTCATTGTCGTCGTCATCATCATTTTCCTTTTGTAACAACTGTATATTCTCTCTTTTTTCCCAGAGCAAACCAAGTAGTAGTAACGTCAGAGCAGAGAGCTGGAATAAGCCATGGAAAAGGGAATGCCGGTTCATTTATTTAGTTATTTTTTTAACCCGTACTCTCTTCGTACTTGGTACATCCGACATTGTCGTAAATAGATACAAAAAAAGTGAAAAGCAAAAAAAAAAATACTTTTGCTTCGCTCTCAAATTGTTTGCTGAACAAGACTATTTCTGTCTGTGTACTACATTCGCTCTGGTTTGGATTTTTATTTTTTTTAGTTTGCTTTAGTTGTTGGGCAGGCACATTAGGATTCTATGAATGATCCCATGCATTTTCTATGGGCTGGTGAACACTGTAGGATTCTTATGTCAGGGAAAACAAGAACAACAAAGTGTTTCATTTTTTTCCACGGGATATTTTTGCTTCGCTCCATAAAAGAAGCAAGAAGGTCGACTTCTTAGCTGACTGACTGCGCTACAAAATGATGATGATTATGATGATGATTTGTACTTTCGTATTATTATTTTTTTGTTAGGGAATTCACCGTCTGTATTTACTTTTTTTAGTGTACAGTCACCCAGTCTTGTTCCATTACCGAAGGAGCAATGAATGTTTTATGTTTATGCATTTTGTGGCACATTAGGATTCCATGAATGATCCCATGCATTTTCTATGGGCTGGTGAACACTGTAGGATTCTTATGTCAGGGAAAACAAGAACAACAAAGTGTTTCATTTTTTTCCACCGGTTTTTTTTGCTTCGCTCCATAAAAGAAGCAAGAAGGTCGACTTCTTAGCTGACTGACTGCGTTACAAAATGATGATGATTATGATGATGATTTGTACTTTCGTATTATTATTTTTTGTTAGGGAATTCACCGTGTGTATTTACTTTTTTTAGTGTACAGTCACCCAGTCTTGTTCCATTACCGAAGGAGCAATGAATGTTTTATGTTTATGCATTTTGAATTCCTGCCGGTAATAATATATATGTATATTGTTGTAATGTAATATGTTTTTTGCTCTCTCTCTGCATTATATAATGTATGAAGTATAAAGTAATGTAAGGTTGCAGTGGCGGTGGTGGGGTATAAAGCAACTTGGATAAGTGAATGCTCCATGTCGCAATCCAAAATGAGTCTGTGAAAACCAAGTTCCTGTTTTGTTCCCTAGATTCATTCGCATTCACAGGAAATGAGTTGTTCACCAACCAAACTGAATAAGTGGAAAGGAAAAAGTAGGAAATTTTTCAACTAACTTGCCATGTTAACACAAAAAAAACACCTTACGCTCTGAATTTAGTAATAGCAATCAGGGCTCTATATGACCATGCGAGAGAGAGATGGGGAGCGTGAGAGAGAGAGAAGCACGTGTGCGGTGTGTTTTTTATAAGTATGCACGTCATGCCAAATGGAAAGTTTATGTACGTGATTCAATAGAGTAATATCATCAACAGCGACACAATAACAGCTACAATGTCAAGCGAGAAAAAAAAAGTTGAGAGTGGA
>JAITYZ010000149.1:0-13144 GCA_027744595.1 Paronellides praefectus | reverse complement strand
CAACATTAATAATACTTAGCGGGGGTTAGGGCTGTAATTTGAAAATAGGCAATAGAGTAATTAGTTGCGTGTGACAACAAAGCTTTTATGGATATTCAAGTGGAAATGGTGTGAGTAGTCAAACTTGTTCTTCTCAATTTCATCTCCACACAATTTATGACGATTAATAATGCGTTATCACGATTGCGTTTAAAAAGTAAACAAAATAATAACAAAGCTTTCCATTATTATTATTTTCAATACATCTGAGGGATCAACAAGAAAAAAAAATGGAATGAGGTAGCTCAATATTTTATTTTCTGGTGATCATTTCTTTTAAGCTGCTGCTGGTCTGTTGAACCAAAGAAGAAGAAGAAGAATAAGAAGAAAAAAGTTAAAAAAGAAAGAATGTTTTGAGCCGTAAGGATATAATGTACTGTGGCTAAGGATTTAGGATCATCATCTGGAACAAGTGCCTGGTTTGCTTGGAACACTTCAATAAAAAAATATGAAAAAATGGAAAGGCTGGGAAAATGTGCGTTCACTTTGACTCGCTTTTTTACTACTACTTTTTCTCCTTTTCTCAGATAGGTATATATACTTTCTTTCTTGTCTTGTTTTGCTTTGAAATAAGCTGGTTTGTTTGTAAAATGAAGAATAGAAAAAAATGAAAAAGTTTTGTGTGCTTTACACGCACACGCACACACAGACACACTACTCACTATACAAATAAATAAATATATATTTTTCAACTCTACAAATTTCCTTCTCCTATCCTCAAAGACCATTATAAACTCCTGCCGTTACGCTAAACTTACTTTTTTTTCTATAAAAAAAAATTTGAAGTTGCCTTTGTGTGTCTTGCTTTTTATCAGAGAAGCTGAAAGAGAAAGAAAAATACAAGGCTTTTTTCCAACAATACACCACTACCACCACCGTCGCCTATATTACTCGTTAAACTAGGAGAAAAAAAACGTTTCTATTTTTTCTCTCACTTTTTTCCTTCGCTTTCTCGATTCACACTAGTCGCTCCTGTCCTCTTTCGCTAATACAACCCCCTTCAATAATAATTTCTCTTTGAACCCCGACAAAAAAAAGTTTGATGATGATTGTTCCGCTGCGATGCTGCTGCTGCTGCTGCTGCTATTACAGCTATTACGTCTACTACTGCCTCTTGTTCACTTTATTTTTTCAAAGCCAGTGTTCAAGTTTTTTGTCGGGTGATGATGAAAGTTGGATTACTACAACTCTGACATGAACTCATGAACAAGAAGAAGAAGATGAAGAGAGTTGTCCATGTGAATCCGGAGGATACCAGCTTTCAAGAATGCACATGACGCTCCAAAAAATATACAACCAAATCAACACACGCTTTTATTCCCTTGTCACTTTCATCTACTCTGCCATTCTTTCCATTTCATTCCCTTAAATTGTGTTGATTGCTAATTTTTTTGCCGGCTTGCAAAATAACTATGTAAATATGTTTGCCAATATATTATATCCTTTTCTCGTCCATTCATGAGCCATATCCACATTTTTTCAAGTTGTGTTTTTAAAACAGAATTTTGCAAAGTTTGCAGAGGAGAAAAAAATGTAGTTGAGTTCACTTTGGTATGCTAACCTTTATTCCCTGCTAACAACACAACCCTATCTTTATAAATTTTATTTTGCTCAAAGTCAACTCTCTTTTTTTTGCACAAAACGAGAAAAAATGATCAAAAGGTGGTAATTATTATGAGGCTGAAGCAAAGTTGGTGTGAGTATAAAAATTAGAGATGAATCAATTTATTCGACTACTAACCACCCTCTAAATAAATCACTAAACAAAGTACATATTTATTTTGTATGTAAATTTATTATGATTATATTTTAGTTAACCTGTGTGTTTAGCAAGGGCTTGCTCTCAATTTATCTTGTTGATGTTGTTGAACACTTTTTTGATTGCGAGAAATGTTCCCTTGTTCTGTTCACATATTTCCTCCACGAAAAAGACATGTGCACTTCCAAAAATGTGGAACACACACACTTTTATTTGCGAGGGAGAGAGAGAACCAAGTGGAAAGAGAGAACGAGATAGCAGCAGCGTGGATCAAGCAGAAATATGCTATGCTGCTGCTGCTGAATAGTAGGGGAAAAAGCGTGCACACGACCGACCGCAGACTGATTCAATGGAGGAATGAGTAGCTTGCGTTTCCAGCGTTTGAGTTAAAGGGAGAATGTTGTTGTGTGTGTGGCTCTCTCCACTTTTCCAAGGTTTCCCTCAAAACACAAAAAGCCTCTTATGGCGCTTCGCTCCCTTTCTCCTCGCACAAACACACCAACTTTACAAGTTTCTCTCTTCACGACTAATACCAACTTTGCACACAGTACAACCCTTAGACTTTCAGTTTTTCCTCTACTCCTGCTCCTTCCATCCTTCTTGCTATACAGCCCAAACTCCGAGAGGAATAATATCAGGTTTGTTGTGTGTCTCACTGAGCACTGCTCCTGCAAACAAACTCCATTTTCTACGCTAGTTTCTTAGTCTCCTTGCAACCTACTTGCAACAGAGCCATTGCTCAGCTTTGACTTTAGACACACTAATTTTTTTGCCATCAGTTTTTCCAAATGAGTTGGACCAACCAAGAAAGCAGGGAAGATGGAAAGTTGAGTAAAATGTAAAAAAAAGCATAAAGTTGTGTCTTGTGCCATCCATCCATTCCTGACATGCATTTAATGCACAATTCTTTCTTGCTCACTTTTATTACCTCAAAGTTTTAAGTAGCCCCAGACACTATCAAACAATCAATATTACTATGCTTGCCAAATGAAGGAATAGGATGGAGTAGGAAAAATGCTTAATAATATGCACTTTTATCTCTCACATCCATTCATTCTAGTAGCCTTTACAAAAGTGGAATCTTATTCTTCATTTCAATAATTATAATACATACATACCATAAACACATATTTTGTTTGAAACAATATCCAATTGTTATACAGCTGGATAAAAAGTAAAGGAATTTGAACAAGAATTTATTTGTAAGCGTAGAAGGATGGATGATATCTGAATTTGGTATCTAAAATAAAGATTTAGTATTTCCAGTTGTTTTGATATGTGTCATTTCCATCCATTCCTAGCATGCATTTAATGCACAATTCTTTCTTGCTCACTTTTATTACCTCAAAGTTTTAAGTAGCCCCAGATACTATCAAACAATCAATATTACTATGCTTGCCAAATGAAGGAATAGGATGGAGAGTAGCAAAAATGCTTAATAATAGGCACTTTTATCTCTCACATCCATTCATCCAAGCCTTTACAAAAGTTGGAGTCTTGATTCTTCATTTCAATAATTGTAATATATGCATACCATAAACACATATTTTGTTTAAAACAATATCCAATTGTTATACAGCTGGATAAAAAGTAAAGGAATTTGAACAAGAATTTATTTGTTAGCGTAGAAGGATGGATGATATCTGAATTTGGTATCTAAAATAAAGATTTAGTATTTCCAGTTGTTTTGATATGTGTCATCTTACCTTTCCTTCATGTTGGAAACTTGAGTAACCAGTGGAGAGTTGAACACTTGAGATTACACTTGAGATTTTTCTGTCTTCCCTTCCAACCTCTCCATAACTCTCCATTCTATAAAACAGCATTCCCAATTTGCTAATGTTGCTACATCAAAATTCCCAACCTTTTATCCTTTCCATTTAAATAGTGGAAGGGTGCATTGTTTGTAGTACTAAAAATGCAGAATGTCCATAAACAAGGTTTAACAAATGTCTCTAAAGTGTGCTGCAAAATCAGAGGATTTCTCCCATCTTACAATTACATGGGTTTAACTTGAAAAAAATGATAGTATGAATGTTGCCATGTTGCCATGTTGAGAGAGGGGGAGGGGTGTGTGTGAAGAAGAAGCCGTTGCTATTGAGGCATGTAATGTACGTTTGAAAGGAAGACACATGAGGCGAGTCAAGCCACGTGGCGCCGCTTGTAACTGAAGTTATTTTACAAGTTGTAGAACCAGTGGCAAATAACCAATCTTCCTCCTCTCATGCTCCTCCTGTCAAACAACAACTGAAACAACTCAATGTGCTCAACAAACTATAAAAAAATATCATGTTTCCATCGAAAATAATAATAATATATCCTGTCCTACATCTACTCAATTTCAATATTATTATTACAACAAAGCAATTGTACGTGCCACTCAAATTAATCTCTATTAATATTAGCAGAGAAGAAAAAGACTAGAAGAAAGGTAGTAGGAATAAGTTTATCATAGATCAAAAATATAATAATAGGATATCTTGTCTAAATCAAAAGTCGTGACTATAATCTTTTTTTTTATTATCTGAGCGGATGGTCAAGTTACAAGATTTCCTTGACAACCAAAATATCCAATTGAATAATAAAATTGTTTGTGGAAATAAGTGAGAGCAGATCCACAACTCTACCAAATATTTAATTTTCTCAAACACAATTTTCAATTTGTAATTTTTCAAAAGATTTCTTTTTTTTGAATGGAAAGTTTTTGAATTTTAAATGTACACAAGTTTGTATTGGTAAACCCATAAAAACATTATTAAGAGCATAGAGGATATAAAAAAGGGTTGATCCTTACAAACAATTTTTTTCAACTTTCTTTTCCATACAAAACCTCCGAAAAAAGTTTTATTTTGTATGTGTGCAGAGTAGAAAAAGAATATTATTGCTGATTGGTAAAATTCATAGATAAAAAAAGAAGAATGGAAATGGTGTTCATATGAAAAACAATGAGACTATTAACAGCATTTACTATAGACTTGAAAATAAAAAAAGTGTAAAAGTGCTCTCACTTTTTTTCCTCTTGTCTTGTCTCTATTGATCTTGTGGAAAGAGAGAGAGAGAGAGAAACCGCTTAGTTTGTAGTTCTCTCATGTCTCCATGCCTTGCACACACACAGGAAATTGGAAGGGATGATAAAAACCGAAGAAAAAAAATATTGAAACGTTTTTTTTCCTTTGCTCTTCCTTTTTTTTCTTTCTTCATCCATTTTAATGCATCAACTTCACAGCTTTTTACTCTCTTTTTTCAATGCAGAAGAGAACAAGAAGTAAAAGACACGATGTAAATGCACCTTACATTTTTTTCTTGCAAGGAAGATAATGTGTAGCATGTATTGATGCAGATGTGTGCGGTGTTCTTTTTACTCGTGTGAAAAACATCATACCACTTTTTTTTATAAAAAAAAGTTTGTAATATCCTCTAAAAAAATTAGATAATAGGAGATTAGGTGAATATTAAGGATTTTTCTTTCTTTGCTCACGTTGAATATTGTAGATATATGTAATGATAGTGATATTTGGAGATGGTGGCGTTGGTGATAATGTTCTCTTCAATCTTGCATACAAAACATAGATACATGCTCTCACCTTACTTCTAATCCCGGTTGCTACTATTCTAATGCAAGAGTGTGAGGTGGAGAAAAAAGGATAACAGTCACCCCTGTGGGGAATATTACCTCTCTTGAAGGTGGCGGTGGTGGTCGGGAATATCGCTAACAGGTAATGTGATACGTTTATCGTCACCATCATTACAGATATTATTACACTCCCACCACACCCCCACCTACTCAATATACAAGAGATATACATGCCCTGCAAATAATAATAATAATCCATAATAATGATGATGATGATCATGTTGATATGATCCCTACTCTCCAGAGTGAGAAGGTGAAAGCTAAGGTGTAGCACTCTCCACTTTCCTCCAAGCAAGGCTTACAAACTAACTTTACGCTTGAAATGGTAATAGTAATCTACTCACTTGTGTACTTGAACAACAAAATAAGCAACAAGAGTTTGCATATCATCTTTGATAATAACAAACAGTTGTGCAAAGCAGCATGTTTCTCTGCCGACGACGAGCCATTATAAGAAAGGTTTGAAAAGTAGATTGTGTTTTGTGTTGTTAATAAGCTCTGCGGTCAAAAAAATATTATCAATCCTTTCTTTGTTCATTTTTATTTGGACATTTAAGGACAAAAGTATTTCCAATCCCATCACGTTTTCCATTGCAAATAATTTCAAGTGTTTTAAAATCCTTCGCAGAATATTTATAGAGGAAAAACGTTCAATGATGATTGTACGTACAAAATCCTCTCTTATTTTAAATTGAAAAGTACGTGATAATTGCAAATAGAAAATTGCGTTAAGATTATCTCCATATAATTTTCCTTGCACGTGTTTTTCATGTGTGTGACTTGGCAGAAAGGCGGGTTTAGTCAGCTTTCCACAAGAGTCCACTTTAAAAACATTGAATTTTCATTTTAAATCCATCTTTACTTTTTTCCTCCGTTTTTCGTGATTCAAAAATTTGAAAAGTAAAACTAAAGAATGTAATGGGCATGATGATTGCTTGTAGGTCGTGTTTTGTTTGACAAAAAATAAAAGGTTATTTCGGAGGATTTGAGATGTGTGCTTGGTGGTTGGTGTATTATAGCATGCCTTGATGGTGTATCGTCTCTCTCTCTCAATGTATCCCGCTTTCTGTTTTCTTTTTTTGATGTGAATAAAAAAGGAGTAAAAGCTGTGGAGTCGTCGTATGTACTCCTATTTTGTGCATGACTCTGGCATGATATGTGGCACAAAGCCAGAATCAATGAGTTGATCCATGTACAACTATTTTTTCTTCTTCTTCTCCTCGCTAGCCTCTCTCCACTTTCCCATTCCTTCCCTTCACTTGCTACTATCCTCACTTTTATGCAACTTCTTGATGGAGAATTTAAGCAGCAGTGCCACTAGAAGAGTGAAATAAAATGGAGCCCAAATAATAATAATAATAATAATAATAATATAATGTAGCATGTATTATTGTTGTAGTATAAATAAGAGCGTAGCAGTTGTCCATTGTATTTATTGGAGTCACGCACCTACTTACACATATATTTTTGAGTAAAGTTTGGTTGGTGTAGTGGCAAGCAAGTTATTTGTCTTGTATCCCAGGACTATTAGAAGAACAAGGAAAATTAGAAACGTNTTTTTGTTGTAGTATAAATAAGAGCGTAGCAGTTGTCCATTGTATTTATTGGAGTCACACGCACCTACTTACATACATATTTTTGGGTAAAGTTTGGTTGGTGTAGTGGCAAGCAAGTTATTTGTCTTGTATCCCAGGACTATTAGAAGAACAAGGAAAATTAGAAACGTCGGACATAATGTATGTCGTATAAATGGAGGGGCATGCAGGCAGACAGACAGGGAGACAGAGAGAGAGAGAGAGGGGCATAATGTATTGAGGAGAGAGGGAAAGAGAATGGCTCGTACATTATTGTGTCATCTGTAATCCTCATAAGCGTCTCAAAATGTATAAAAGTCTACCTATTTCCTATGCTTTCTCCATGCATCTTGGAAATGAATATGCTCACAAGTCCACAACCGACAACTTTTGTATTCCTTTTTATAATGCATTTATAGGTATGCGCAGTGAAATATATAGAAAAAATATAAAATGCAGAGGGTAGACAATTATTTCCCGTCCAGCCACACACATGTACATGTACACTGGAATAGTATAAATAGAAAGTTTGCTTTTTCTTTAAATCCGTTTTATGTACTTGTGCCAGAAAATAAATATATTAATGCTCCCATCAAAATCACAGACTACTTCCTATAATCATAACTATTCCCAACTCATATACATCATGTCACACTTTTTGCAAAGGATACTGGATACAAAAACACTCACTCCCTCACATACTACCCATTACTCAATACTCTCGAAATTAGGAATAGTAAAGAAGAATAGGGTATTGTGATGGGGACAAGAAGAACAACAAAATGTATTTCTTCCATGCTCTTATGCTACTCCTTCTTCTACTCCTCCTGCTGCTGGAGGACAAGAATTATTACAAATGTCCTAAATTCATTTCTATGGCTGCTTTCCCTGCTTCAACCAAATTTCTGTTTTTTCGATTTGTTGAGAGCAGTGAGCATAAACCACATTCACCTTTTTTCAGCTTGTTACAAAATCCACTCCATGTTATCATCACAAGTTATAATAATAACTTCCATTTATTATTATATATTTAGGTAGTACTCCCAACTTATTGATACGATTACACATTGATTTCCATGCTAATTTGTTGACTTGTTACATCTTTTGTAAAATAAACAAAATGTTTAATTGGCTAATTGCTTTATTAAAAACAGAACATTAATATAATTGTTTAGGGACACTTGGTCCCCAAGTTTGAAAAAGGAGTACTCACATAAATCGTGTGATTGAATGTATTATTTTGAATGTTTGATATTTGTAGGTTTATGGGTGTAATAACAGATATATAATTAAAGGATGCGCTGGTTGGATAGAATTTGGTTAGATTAGTGAAAGGAATGAGGGATATTTTAGTGTGCTCCTCCATTCCGCTAGACATGAATGGTCACAATTAATAAAATGATGGTGTCATTCCCAATCAGTCATCCGTAGTTGTAATGATAATCATACGGGTTTCAAGTTTGCCAATAAAAAGGGAAAATGTTTGTTGGTTGAGGTAGCCAATCTAAACTGATTATCTTACTTGTCGATTAAATCGCTCTCATATCATTACATGTTTTCCCCAATACTTTTTGTTGGCCAGCCTTATTGGCTTCCTTTGCTTCTGCTGCTGCTGCTGCTGCTGCTATGCTGGAGAGAGAGAGTCAAGTAAAATGACAAGCCATTATCCTGTGGTGGTGGTAACAATAATAGGAAATGTTTACGACAGGCAGAGCAGCAAACTGCTGAACATGCACATATCTGCAGCAATAGAGACATAAGAGATGAGTCCATTCCCAGAGTTCACCCACTCACGCAGCTCTCTACATGTAATAATTGGTGTTGCTATGGAAGCTATAAATTTTGTATTAAATATGGCATTACATCTTATGTCCATTGTACAATTCTTCCCGCTACTTCCCTACACCCCACTACATGGATACATAAAAAGATGTCTATAGAGCGTACACACAAATTTGGAGAGTGACTGGCCATCTTGTGCAATAATAATACACGTGGAAGTAATGTAGATCATAAGTTTTCCATTGTTACGTAATAATAATATTATTATTTATATCTTTTCAACGGGATATATGGATATATGGATATATGCTCACTATCCTTCTTCTTCTTCTTCCTCGCCTTCTCAATAAAGTTGTGGAGAAAAAAGTTAGCATGATGATCACAGGATATTACCAAAAGTGAAAATAGTCATAAGATTTCTTTCTTCTTTCTTTCTTTCTTTCTTCTTTGAAGCACGAACAATGAGAATGGGAGAGAGTGTAACTTTACATTTACTTCAACTTTTCCTCAAATCCCTTCATGATTTACCTACGCCGGTAATGTCAAGAAGGAGAAGAAGAAGAAAACTTCCGCAGTGGTAGACTTGTTGTAGTAGTAAGTAGCGTTCTGCTCTCTCTCTCTCTCTCTCTTTAGTGAAAGTAGTGCGGGGTGCCATCAGAAAGATTAAAAAGTTAGCGGACGCGCACTTAGTCGAAACGATTCAGGTCCAGTTTGGTGGCAGTAGATAATAATTTCATGTCATTCCTGCTTTATCTCTCATCATCCATCTTTTTCTTCCATCATTTTCTGCTTAACTTACAAATTGGGTGTTTTGTGTTGACTTTAATAATTTGTCTACAAGATTCTTCTTCTGGCCACCATGCAAAACTCTCTACCAATCTCTTTTAACCACGCAACCATGCCATATCACCATACAAAATATTAGCATCCTTTCCATGTGTGTGCCTCTGACTCTGTCACCAAAACATGCTCAACAGACACAAAAAAAATAATGTCTTTGTTCGCATAGCACCACACCATCAACAAGAATGCCTGAAGATATACAAAAATATAATACATATGAAAAGAGAATGAGTGACAGAGACAGGAGAGGAGAGTATAGCAAGGAGGATGGCAATAGTCAAGTCAATAAAAGCCGCTTTTCTTACTTACTCAACCATGCATGCATACCAAAAAAAATAAGAAAGCTTTTGAGGCAGAGCAAGAGAAAAAAATGATGTAACTTTGGTTGTTGTTGTCAAAATAAAAAAGCGACGTATATATACGGAGAGGCGAGTAATATTAAAAGCATTAAAAATATCCCTTTGTTGTAAAATAATAATAATAATAATAATATGATATACATATGTAAGTAGTAAGTAACACCATTGGAGAAAAAAAGGAGGAATATGGTTACTACTTTTCTCTTTCCGAAAAGACAGCAGAGAAATAAGTTTTGTAGTTTTTTTAGGGACTTGAGCTGCTGGTTGTGTGCTGCTGCTGTGCAACGTCGACAAGTTTTATGCTGGTTGGTTGGTAAGTAACTGTCCGTCTTGGTTTCCCTTGCCAAAGCCAAGTAATCCATGTTGACGCTACATTGCTCTAATTACCCATGAGGCACAGTCAAATATCAAGTCATAAAAGCAAAGTTAAGTTGGACAAGAAGTGTTTCCCCACTCTACCACCACTACCTTTTTCCTGTGCATCAGCAGCAGCACGAGTTGATGTGTCCCATCATCATCATCACCACCCATCTCTCTGCTCATCATTTTTGTTTGCTTTCACCATCCCACCCTTTTTTATATTTTCTCCACCAGAGTCCAGTCCACTGTCCCCACTTTCTCTCTCTCTCTCTCTCTCTCTCTCTCTCCCCACACATTATTTTGACAACACCAACAATTTAACATGGAAATGTTGGACTTTTTTTACCAAAAAAATTTGTTCCATGTAATTTTTTGTTTCCACCGTCCATCCTTGCCATTAATGCACTCGGTATGGTGTCATAGTAAAAGTTGAGTGGGAGTGAAATGTAGATAATAATATTACATTTTTTTCTATTTTGTGACAAATAATATGCTGTTATACTTGTATTACTCCATCTTTTACTTCTCATCTCACTTGACTACTTACTACTACCATTCATGTACATACCCTTCACAAAGTATCAAGCCAAAAAAAGCTTATCAAAAATATTTTTCTTCTCCCTTCCTTTTATCTACGCAGAAAATCTGCTGATCTGTGAATAAAAACGACTCGACTACGATGACATGGACTACTATATTATAAGTAGTGGTGGTAGTAGTAGTAGTAGTAGCAGTTTGGCTTATAGCACTATTCTATCTGGCATCATCACAAACACACCAAACTATGCCCACATTACTATATCCACTTTCTTTTAGTTATCCTTCCTTTTTACTTTTTGGTGAATGAAAGTGTAAAAAAGGTAGAATGAGAGAGGCACTCGCTCTCTCTCTTCGCTACTAGTTTTTTTTGTACACGTCGCTTTTTTTGCACACAGTCTTTGAATCCTTTTCCTGTTTTCTTTGTTGGTGGTGTATCATTTTAGAGGATCCAGCCAAGAAACCAAGCAGAACCACACAAGGTTCAGGGTTTTTTTTGTGAAGGGTATGAGCCGAAAAAAAAATGTACGTGCAACGTTTTCCGTTGACAAGAAAAAACAACACGAGCTGGAGAAAGAGAGAGAGAGAGGGACACGTGAGAGCGAAGCGTGATTGTTGTGCTGTGCGTTATGCAAAGTATGGTGGTGTGTGAGAGATGAGAAGGAAGCGGGTTGATAATGATCATGATCATCCTTGTTCGTGGCTCTGGAGATGCTACCACAACATCTACATTTTTATATGATGATCAGCATGATAACATCATATCATATTCATCTCTCCTTTCATGTTTCTCTCTTTTGCGGTCCTGCTCCTGGTCTGGTGGTCGCGTTGTTCCATAAAATAAGTGTCGCATGTTCATACTTTGTTCTTCTTGTTCTTCTTGTTATTGTGCCATGGCATGCCTTGCTCCGTGCGTGAGCATGTCTACTAACTAGTCAAAAGTGTTGGCTTGTTAGTTAGTCTGAAAAAAAGAGGAAAGGAAAAGAGCGTTTTAAAATTTATTTCCTCTACAGAGCAAACATGTTCGGGGTACAGAGAGGCTCCTCTTTTTTTTCCTCTTCTTTCCTCTCTTCCTTCTTGTCTGTGCAACTTAATGCGAATCTAAGTAGCTTTCTGCTTCCCCATTCATTCACGTCACTATAGTGTAGCTGTCCACTTGAAGCCCACTCTCCTTCCCCTCCTCCTCCCCAGTCGACTGCAAGTGCTTTGATTGAGGAAGCTGCTGAGAGAGAGAGAGACTTGGCTTTTTCCACTGTCATTCTTTATCCATTTACCCCACTACTTGTTCCAATAACAGCACTACTCTCACTACTACTCGCCTTTGTCCCACTTGACAAAACAAAGGCCACTTCCCCTCTCTCTCTCTCCTTTTATCAGTTAAGATATAATCTCTTCTGGCAACTATTTTCAGCCATTAGCCAAGGTAAGCAAAATACAAGAGGCATTTAAAAAGAGAAAAGGAGCCCATTGTCGTTCTTTGCTACAACGACCACTACTACTCCGCTTCTCCTTGCTCTCTCCTCCACACACACACACAGGAAACAACTCTACACATGTACCACTTTCTTCACAGAATCATCATCCCTTTCCTCTCTTTTTTTATCTCCTTTCACATGGAATTGTAGTACATAGCTCGCTTTTTTTACTGCTCCCACACTGCTGGATTGAAGGTTGTCGTTCAAACAGGATTTCCGTCATTCCACCTCTCGCGCATGAAAAATATCAGTTTTTTTTATTCTCTCCTTTTCTTGATGCTCCTTGTAAAAAGTATGGAGTATGTAGTAACACATGCACGGACAAAAAAAGTGATTCCAATAATACTCGTTTCAAGTCAACTGTGAGATGCAATTTTATATGTATGATCAATAAAGTTTAGAGATAACAAATTGCAAAAAAAAGAATATCAAAAAAATCATTTCATGTTTTCAATAAAGTACACTTTTTTATTAAACTTTTTTGTTGGTTTCTAAAAAAATTGAAAAGAATTACAAGGGTCACGTATGTTATTCTTGTCAAAAAATAAATCCGTGTGTATAAATTTTTTACATTACACAATTTTTTTTGTTTTTTTAATGACAGTTTTTTTAGGAGTAGTGGTGTAGTGAAAAGGTATTCTTTTATTTCTAAAGTGGGTTTACAACTTTTTACATTTTTATATTAGCTAATTTTTTTTATTCAAAAATGTTTACACAGCAAATATAGGAATAGTAGCATGAATATATTTATAAATGTATAATAATATGTATAGATTATGTAG
>JAITYZ010000148.1:0-12495 GCA_027744595.1 Paronellides praefectus | reverse complement strand
CAAAATTCACCTTTTTCTTAAAGAAGATGTAAACATAATTCTACTATTTTTATATTGTAAATAAACATACACTAAACTCATTATTTTTATTATCCACGAATAATCTGCAAGCTTTTTTCGCCTGGTAAATTACCAGTGGTAATAATGTCGCTCATTTTCCAGTTTAATTTTGAAAAAGTAGTTTGTAGTACGTATAATATCCTCTCCTCCAATAACGAAATCGATGCTTGTGTCACTTTTCAATATAATCCTAATCAAACATTCTGTGTATGACATCCGCATATGTTTAGATGTTGTCATGGCATTACATTACAAGAACCTCATGTTTAAAAAAGCAAGCAAGCATCAAAGCTCATAACATAGTAGCAAGGAGTTACGTGTATTTATTCTCAAAGAAAAAAATCTATTTAGATTGGCAGGCTTATAAAAAAAGAGAAAGCTCTCTCTCTCTGCTTTGAAGTGATATTTATTCCTTGAAAGCTGCTTGCAAAGTGTTTTTTGCAGCATATGTACATATTTTGAATATATGAATGTAAGCATTGTAGTGCAACGAATTTTCTTTCGAGAGAGTTTGGTAAAGAAAGCAAATCCGATTTTTCTTTTTCTTTTTTTTTTAAAAAGGAAAAAGTAGAAATTATTACGACATGCTTATCACATACTTTCCTGCCATGTATACATACCTAATACTATGTATGCACATGCAAAAAAGCACACACATTTGATATAACCTTGTTAAATGCGAAGGAGATTATTTCATGTGTCATGTGTAAGTACTCAAGATCAGTCTCAACTACATACAGTATTACACTTTGAGAGAGGCAGAGAGAAAGTAAGAAGAGAACACACTAAAAAGATTATTTTTTCTCTTTAAGAATTTCAAAGCAATTTTTATTATGTAAAGCTGGAAGAAGAAAAAATAAGAGAGAGAGAGGCTAAGCATACTTGATTCTCATACATCAATCACAGGAGGAAAAAGGAGCGAGAAACAAGCTGTATAAGATGTAGTCGCTGAGGATTGAGAACGGGAGAGAGGAGGGGAAGGAAGGTGTAAGAAGATGAATAGCTATTTATCAATATAATATGTATATATACGCCTCTCCTTTTTCCCCACTACATACATCTTCAGTTTTCCAACGCGTTCTTTTTCCTCTTAGCATTTCATTATTACATTTTGATGCTTGGATCTCTCTGGAAAAAGTATCATGGTCGTCATCATCATTATCATCATCATCAAAGTCTTCCTGAGAAACTGATGCTATAGAAAAACCAGATAAGCAGCTTAATCCTTATCGCTTTTGCCCCAGCTTTATTCTGCTGCTTCCAAGATTCATAAAGAAAACTTGTTGGAATCCCATCACACCGTTTTCTGTGTACACTATATATGTGTTGTGTACCGGACAGGAATGCTCAAGATAGATTCTCAAGTGAATTTAACATTGATTGATCTGTAGTTAAACGGGCTGAAGATCCATTACCCAACAAAAAACTACAATATCATGGAATACATTTTTATATAACGTTGCACCACTCCAAGCGAGAGAAATGAATTTCATCCAGAAATTCAAACAACTTGTATTATTATTATACTTCTTCTTAAGGTAGGTATGCTTGATGTAGCAGGCTATATTTTTTGTGTGTATATTTTTTCCAAAGCCGTGAGCAATTATCCATGAGATCCTTTTTTGTGTGTATAGAGATGAAGCTTCTACATTATTGAAAATCCGAAGGAGTGAAAGTAAGCACGTGCAAAGTGTAAAGTAATATAGGCATACGTACTCTAAATACGATTACTTGTATTACTTTGTGGCATCAAATAAGAAACTTCACCTTTCCAACCAAAGGAAAATAGAACCATGCTTTGCGGCTAAGCTTATCTAAAGATTTGCTATGCAAAAAAGGTGAAAGTCTTGTTAGTATAGTGTATTTTTTGGAGATTCTTTGAAGGATTACTTTATAATTTTTCGAGGTATTAAATATTTATTTCTTGGGATTATTTTTCAAGCATGGATTTATTTAACAATTGCTTACGTGAACTTATTTTCTAGTAATGAAATTTATTATTAGGGATTTTTTAATGCAAACAACATGTTATCAAAATACCGCTAGGAGTCCACTTTTTATACAATGAAGCTTGTCCTTTTTAAAAAAAAAAATTTCCATTTGTCTCACTTCACCCCAAAACATATGTAAGTATAATGGAAGAGCAGTTGGATGCCATAAAAAACATGGTATGTTCTGAGTGGCATGAGACAAGTCTTGAAAGGATAATGTGATTCCCTGAATGGTTATTGCTATGAGGGCATTTTATATTTCCACATACCTGTATTTTTTATTATTACATGCATGATAGAGTTCCGCAGATATTGCTTTCTCTACCCAGAAAAAAACTGAATATTTTCCAGACAATAAGAAAGAAACAATAATAATAGAATATGCATGAATGGCTGTGTACTTTTGTATCTATTACTGTCTACGTTTTTACATATAGAGATACATCATCATATCATATTCCACCAGTATCTAAATTCTATGCACATTTTAAAAACTTTTATCAATAACCTTTGGAATACAAATTCGAATATTGTTGGAGTGTGTGCAGTCTTTTCACTTTGCCTAATATTTTCATATCATCTGTACAATCATCATAGCGTCTCAAGACAGCCGAGATGATGGCGCAGAGATACTGGATACTCAGAAACTACAATGACCACACTAACATGACATTTCCAGTATCAACATTTTTTTCTTCTCTCTCTCTCTCTTTGTGATCCTTTTGGGGAAAAAAGTTATCCAAAATAATGCAATGACATTTGTAACAACTTTGAAATTGGAATTACAATGGCTTCTCGTATTATTATTTTTCTGGATAAAAATATAGAGATCATCATACACAACATGTAATATGAGAATATACAGAAAAATAGACTTCCCATCACATCAAAGTCAATGACCAAAGCAATGGCTAATAATATTGGAACGCAATATCATCATCTCGTCTCCACTCTCTCTACTCAACTGCAAAAAAAGAATAGTGTTTTTGTTTGTTTGCCAACACGATAAAACTTGTATGCTTCTTGATCCATAAAAAATAAAAAGAATATACAACTATCATACATTTATGTAGCACCATGGACGAGAACGAAACCATGCATAATAATGTAGAAAAAATGTATTGTGTTGTAATGTAGTACATGAACTTTCAATAATATTAGGGTGACCCTTTACTTTTCACACACAACCAACAACAACAACGCAATGATCCTCATCCTCATCTCTTTTTTTATTCACCCTTTTTTCCTTTCTCTTTTCTACCACCACCACTCCATCAACACTATTATATGGTATACCTACTATATTCCACCAAAATCCTTTCTTTTTATACTTGTCTTGGACATGATTCTTGTCAAAATAGTGAAACACAATTCTTACAAACTTTCTACTTCACTGACTCTTCTGGGTGGGTGGGTGCTACACTGTTTGGGCTTTGGTGTGAGTGTGTGGTGTATTGAATGATGCTGATGGTAGCCACAACAACCAACGCAAAACTTTGTATACAAAATATAAAATGTACTATGTCTGGGATGCTAATAATAATGATCATGGTACTTTTGGATTGGAGATATTGAAATTGAAGCTTCAAGTTGCAAAATGGAAGGAAAGAAGATCATGTTCCAGTCATTGACATTTCCATTTCCGGCTTGCAATATCCTTATACACTAGTAAATGCACAAAGGGAAAAAGATGTATAGAGATGTGTCCGCGTGCAAGTGTCCATTTATTGAATACGATGTTTGGAAAAATACTGAGATTACCATTTGGGGGTGCGGGTGTGTATAATATTATTATGCTCCCAATAGCTGGAAATAAGACACACAAATCAGGAGAAGAAAGCCGGGAAGAAAGAAATGGGGATAATAATAAGAAAGGGGGAAGAAAGTATGAACAAATTAGGTATCTGTATCCTTTCATGTTTTCTTTTGTTATTTGTGTAGCGGCTGATTAGCATCGAATCGTTGAGATCTTGAATTCTATGAGCCTATAAAGATGGACACAAGAATGAAACTGTCAAAGCAATGATGATGATGAAGATGATCTTCCCTTTCACCAAAATAATCATATAAATGCATACATGCGTATCACAATCGCCATTTCATGATCCCTCTCATTGAATTTCTTTGACAAAAATACAGCTATTGAGCTACAAGATACGATGTACATACCTACATACATACATACATAGCAGCTATACTCGAATGCTGACGAAAATTTAGGTAATTCCAAAACATATAAAATTGAAAAATTGTTTTATTTTTTCACTGATGTCACACAAAACTATATTATTTAACATCTCTGTGATTTTACAAAAGAATTTATTGTCAAATGTTTGTATATATTTTATTTTACAATTCGTATTTTTTATACGAGGTATATACTTGCTTAATTTGGAGAATTGCGTGTGTGTGCATTCAGGTAAATGAAGTTAGACCTGACTTGTGTAGAGACTTTTCCAAATTTTAAAGTGGTCACAAAAAAACATGAAATTAACCTACATTATTAATTATTTCCATATTGCATCAGTATTTTTGTAAAGGCAACAACAACAAGCAAGTTCTCACGTTCTTCTTTACGTACGTTAATAAATAATAAACAAAAACCTCATCAATATCATATTAAGTCCATAATATCATGATGATGAGTTTTATTTTGAACAACATGCAAAGTTGAACATGATTCATAATCATTGCTAGGTTTTCATCTGATTTTGGACATCGACAGTAGTTTCAGTTTCCCACAAAGAAGCGGGTTGCTCAAATTTAATCAACGCAATTAAATGACAGTAGTGCCTGAAACATGCTATAAATGCTGTTTAAAAAAAACTTGATAAATAGTATTTGGAAATGAGTAGGAGTATGCATTTTTTTAATCATGAAAAGTACAACAACATTAAAACAAAGTCATAGATTTTTCACAATTTTGTATACTTTTTTTATTACGTTCACACGTGAAATCATATTGACATGTAATATTATTTATTATAACAGCTTTTTATGTATATAATCATAGTAATAATAATAATGGCATTTGCTGCAATGCATAATGCATACTGTATCTAAATACAAGATAAAATGTCTACAAACTACACACAATAAATATTTTGTGACAATTATATTTTATTACGATAGTTATATATAGATATATATAGCACAATGTACAAGTGAAATGTGTTTCATACACACAATAATTTTGAAATATTTTTTAACCTATTTACCATTGATGATATATATAATACCAATGCCTACATAATAAAATGTATATAGTAGTGCATCAAAAATTATTATGTAAATAATGTAGTGATATAATCTATAACATGTATATATATATTCGCATCTGCTTTTTCATGCTCTTAATTTATATCAAATAATAATAGTAAATTCTCTATGTAATCTGTGTAGATTTTTATATGGTGCTCATAAAAAGCAAATTGCGTGTCAGCGACTTGTATATAATTTGCAACAGCTTGAAAAATTCTAACTCACACACACACATTTCATTCACACATGACACGTTTGTTTGTATAGCATTTTTTTTCTTTTGTTTGGAATTTCTAAGCTATAAAGTATGTCCATAAGATACACTCACAACAGCCCGTGCAATACCTAAAATACCATAAATTACATTTTCTTCTTTGAAATTTTGATGCACTAATAAATATATCTGGTGCATATAAAATACATAATATATAGTGCAACTTTGCGTATTAAATGAATACTTGAAATTCATAAATTCCATAATGCTGATTTGTATTAGGTTTCCACATCGCAGCTTGTTTTCTTTAGCTCTCTATATTTATTTATTTTTCATCCGAATTTTAAATGCGTATGAAATTCAGTGCACGAAAAAGTTTTTTCTTAGGATTTGCCTCTTTTTTATCTTTATACATGTTATAATAATATTGAATATTTTTTCTCCATATTTCAAATATTTACAAACAAAAAGATATTCTTGAAATTTTAAATACCTAATTATTATTTATCTGTTTATTATTATTATTACAATTTATATTATATAGCAGAAGTTTTTTAGCACTAATTTATAGTGCACATACATATTATTATTATATACGTACGTGATTATTATTTTCAGTTCACCCTGATAAATATTTGTTCGAGAAGTGTATACTCGAATGGTTTGCGTTGAGGATGTAACTACTAAAAACACGGTCTACAACAATAGGTGCGTGTTACGAATCTAGATAGTTGTATATATTTTTATTATTTTATTTCCCTCATAGCAGCAGCGTAGCAAATCTTTGGTTTCTTGATCCCCGTGATCCGATTTCCGTACAATTTTCTACCTACAAAATGTTTGCCCTAATAATCTCGTATCTTTAAGTCCTTAAATTCTAATCTGGATATTTTTTTTACAATTTATACTTGGTTATAAAAACCTAAATATGAATTTCCTTCCCACGAAATAGGGTAGAGGAGTATGTATTTATGTTTAGCATAGGTATATCTAACGAAGAAGAAGAAAAAACTTTCACTCCATTGCAATCCAAAAAACTTGTACCCGTCTACTTTTTCTATTATTCTTTTTATCTTTTTCTCTAAACAAAACCCTTTTTCACCTTTTGCAACTGAAAGACGAAAATTAGCATCTATGTTTCAACAAAAAATTATATTTGTTTAATTTAAATTGGGGAAGATTTATAATTTCGTTACAGAATTAAAACTATATGTACATATCTATAAATATTTTTTACTCCTGTATATACATTCATATGATTTTAAATATTTTTTTTGACTTCATCATAATATTTCGCTGATCCAAAGTAAAATCACAGTTAAAACACTGAAATCATAAAATCTGCGTTGGTTATGCTTTTTATGTACGCATACATAACAAATACACAGTAGCATGTAATTCATTATATATCGTTATTTATTTACCTATTCACTATTTAGGTTTTATTCCTTATTTATATAAATTGCAAGTTTTTTTAATGCGTTCTCGTGTAAACAATATATTTTTATGTAGATAACTAGCTATTATAATTCTTATTTTATCCAAATAATAACTTTTATGTTCTTAATTATTTTTTAAATTCCTTTGGGTTGAAGCCCCATAAATGTGTTGATTCAACACTGTTGAACATGCAGTAAGAAATTAATATTATTATTATTTTTACTCCAATGTTTGTTATATGATGTGTGTGTAAATGTACACGAAATTAGCTTCACGTGATAGCTACGTAATTTATACATACTTTTTAAAGCAATCATTTCACAAAAACAACTAACAACTTTAGTGTTTTATGAATAGAAATGTCGTCAATTTTTATACTGTTTTTTACACAACGCGTGCGTTTACCTTTTTTATGTAAACTCTTTTGCGAAGAACTTTATTCTGCCTTGTCAGATTCAGACATATTTCTTGACTTGTCCCCAGTGTGTATTCTCATATTTACCTGTCCTCACCATTTTACTTTTTCTTTTTGTAAAAATCCATTTTCCTCTTTAAATGCTGGCTACTTGTCCATTGCTGAATGGCAAATGAATGCTGTTGCCCTCCTGTTTCAATGTTGATTACAATCTGTTTGGGTGAAAAAAAAACATATTGTAAAATAAAACATTGTACCAAAAAAATCAATTTGTGAATCCAATCGTAATAAGTTAAAGTAAATTGCAACTGGCGGCTATAAGATATTTTTTAACTGCACATTTTTTCTGTCTTTTTCCAAATATTCCTCGGATTATACCATTTATTTTTTTTCTTGAAAGCTACAATATAAATACTTGTTTGTAAAGCTCCAAAATAAATAAAGAAAAGCAAGCAAGGTTTGCAATAAAGAATAATATACCTACATATATGCACCTTTTTATTGTATACAGGCACAAATGCACACACACACCACACACCACACCATAATAATATACCACTCAATTCACAAATTTTCAATTTACTCAAAAAAAAATAGAAAGAAAAGTCGGATTTTGTTCAAGAAAAATCAATAATTCCACGTAGTATTTTTTTTCTATTTTCTTGCTGGAATTTTTTTCTCTCGCTCTCTCCGCTGAATTCCAACACATGAGCTCATATTTTACAAAATCAGTACATCATAAGCACACGGCCAACGATATGGTATAAAAACACATAAACGCTCACTAACTCCGCCGCTCAGTCGTCACAACAACCCAGTAACCATAGGAAAGATATATGGATCTATTCTGCCATAGCCACCATGAGTAAATAAAATAATATCATATAGAAAAAAATAAAAATCTGCCTGTCTGCTTGTTGCTACTGCCATCCTTCACTGGAAACAAATCCCATGAAAACAAGGAAAAAAGCAGGGAAAAAAATAAGATGGGATGTTGTAAAAGGAAGAAAAAGCTGCAGTAAAGAAAACAAGTAAACTTTTTCTACCTATCGATACTGTATACACTGCTGACTGTTACCGTACCGAAACTGAAAAGCTCAGAAAAAATACTACTTCAATTTCCAATCTGGTGAAAGCACTAGATTACAGCGTCAATTTCCGGTGTGTGAACAAGCAGGCCGATATATTTCTTACGCGAGGAGGAAACTCAACCACCCAAAGAAGAATAAGGAGGGGGAGAGAAGAGGGGCTTGAACTGATTGTGAGTTGACTATATGTGTATTTTTTTCCTGTTTCTTGATACTTTTTTTTACGTGTATTGTATTATTATTTGTACATAAGTAACAGAGTCTTAAGAATTGGGATAGAGACAGGCATCCTTAAAAAATTGAAAGAAAACGCACCAAACAAGATTGTTTTTTTCTCGGGGTAAATATAGATTTCGTTATCTCAATAGCAAATGCTGGATTTTATGTAAGTTCCACTTCCCCTCTATTTCTGGTATGTCTCTGTGTAGTCTGTTGGAATGGTGGAAAGTAAAAAGAAAGTGCCTTAGGAAACATGTAATAATAATAAGCACACCATAAGGAAAAAGTCAGGCTAGAAACGCCACATGTTTTCATGCAGTCATTCTTTGAAGGTACTCTAATGCAGCATTATTATCATCATGCCAGAATATTTGCGAACAAATAATGCTGGAATTGACCAACCAGGAATATAAAATACCTATACTTTTTTCGTCAATCTCTCCCGTGAGCTAGTTTCAAAGCGCGACAAATAACGTAAAAGATTTTTTTGTAAAAGTAAAAAATGGACTTTGAAGAGTGAGGAGGGTAGTGATACGATGTGTGCATTTTCTCGGGTAAGGTATAGGTTACGTATAAATATTTATTATCCTGCGAAAATTGAGTTGGTGAGGTATATTAGGTATATTTAGATTTATTAATGATATACTGGAGTATAGTAAAGAACTAGGAATTCCGAAGACTATTCTAGGAGATATAGCTATTTCGGCTGTGAAAGGATCTTGCAGGATACTACACAACCACCTATATTCACCATTAAACTTATGATTTTTTTCATAATATATGTATATATTTATATATTATAACTAACATAACTTTAATTTTACAAGTGTTTTCTTTTACTATTTCAAATAAGCCTAATACTTTTTTATAATTATACAACAAATTTAAAATTGTAAGTACTGTGTCTGTTTGGTATCCGTAATTTACGGCAGTGATAATAAAGTTTATCTACCCCCCCCTGCATAGCTAAAGTGCTCATAATAATATTTTTCCTTCAAAACTTTTAGTGAAATTAACGAAGATCTGATAGTGGAATACGCTGTTGCATGTTGACTACAAAAGTTAATATTTGCGTAAAATAAAAAATAAACTAAGAACAGAATTATTCTGTTTTCTCACAAATGTAATTAGGTAGGCCACTTTCACTGTAACAACAAACGGCTTTCACTGTGAAAGTTTCACAGATTGTAAACACACCACAAAAACAAAACGGCCCTAATAAAATATAGAAATTGAACATTATGTGATGGCACAGAGGCCTTTTTCGTAAAAAAAGATAATTTGAGTGTGTGTTTATGCCTATTCTTTACACAGGCAAATGAAAAATACAAAGAGAAAAATATGTGTGTGTGGTCAAACGGATGAGTGAACTATAAAGAAAAAAGTGTTGGATGCGAGTAGATTTTAGATTGAGCAGTGTAGTACCCTGAACAACCAAATTAGTTTAACACGTTTCATTATTCTTGGCCCCAACATGGCAATATGTACCCTATAATTCTCCACACACTTTCGCAACAATGAAAAAATCTTCACTATTCACATTCTCTCTTTTTTGGTGGTGGATGGTCATCAAAGCGGAAAGATGGAGAAAGTGAAAGCGTTTATTGTACTACTACTACTACTAAAGTCTTTTTTTACAAGATGCAAGTTCCGCTTCTCAAGTAAAAGCTTACAACAAGCAAAAGGAAAGCAATATATTGTGGGTGAACGCTATAACAAAAGCAGAGGAGGAAAAGGATCGTTAATCTCTGTCCACTTACACTGCAATGCTCATCAAAGTTAGAGGGAATTCCAGCTCCACTCCCCACCACACCAACAACGCCTCCACTACTGAAAAAATCTTCACTATTCACATTCTCTCTTTTTTGGTGGTGGATGGTCATCACAGCGGAAAGAAGGAGAAAGTGAAAGCGTTTATTGTACTACTACTACCAAAGTCTTTTTTACAAGATGCAAGTTCCGCTTCTCAAGTAAAAGCTTACAACAAGCAAAAGGAAAGCAATCTATTGCGGGTGAACGCTATAACAAAAGCAGAGGAGAAAAAGGATCGTTAATCTCTGTCCACTTACACTGCAATGCTCATCAAAGTTAGAGGGAATTCCAGCTCCACTCCCCACCACACCAACAACGCCTCCACTACCCCCAACTCCACCACCAGCAGTGGTGGCTACCACGCCACCAGTAACAATAGTTTGATTATTATTGGTTATGGAGGTGGGTCCATTGTTATTTTCTTGGTGAAGGAGTGAGTCATCCACTTGCATGCATTGGGTCTGTGTGGACGCCTCCATTGGTTGGGATGTGATGATGTTGTTAATGGATGATGACGATGAGTCGTATGAAGAATTTGATAATGTTGAAGATGTGGATGACGTCGCCGTTATTGTTGTTATTATTATTATGATTATTGGAGTTTATGAAATTATTATGTACCTGTCCTCCACCAATCATTTGTGAGCTGCTACTCCCACCAACTCCACCACCACCACCACCTGCTGGAGGATTGCTTGCTGTTGGGGAAGTATTGAAAGGTCCATTTGTTGTCGCAGATGTTACTGTTGTTGTCAAATGATTGACGGAAGTGGAACACTGAGTGGAGGAACACATCAAACCGTCGTTCCCATTCATCAGACTGGTTTGATTTCCACCTCCATTGAGTCCATCTGCCATAATAACGCCTGTAGAATTTGTCATTACAACGGAACTTGTTCCAGATGTGGCAGAGTTATTAGGAGCAACGCCGCCAATAGTGATCATGCCACCATTGTCCACCAAACAGTTGTTGTTATTGTTGTTGTTGTTGTTCATACCGCTATGATTTCCTGAAGTAAGTATTCCCCCTCCTCCTCCCATTCCACCTGACGAGATTACGTGATGCACTGTTTGTGACATGGTAATGTTTTCTAATCCGGTGGAGGTAGATACATCCGCGGTCATCGTGGAAGAGTCCTGTTCAATCCGGTTATTGTGGAGGAGGTATGGAAGTGATTAGCGCCGACGTGCTATTAATGCTGCTTGTCGAAGAGGAAGAAGAGGAAGTTGTGGAAGAAAGATCCGTTTGGCAATGGGAGTCTTCCATCAGACTATCGCCCATTAATAAGGTCCCATTTGGATTGAGTCCATTTGGATAATTCTTGAATTCCCGTGTTTCCTATGTTCAAAATGAAAAAGAGAAGAAAAAAAACTTTAACATTGAAAAACATTGATAAACAACAAGAGATTAAAAAGGAGTTTGGGGATCGAGCATGGTTCTATCATGGACTTGATTATATCGTAAATTTTCAATGTTTATTGCGACAACTGATAGGTTTACGCCAAGTGAAAATAAAAAAAACACGAGATCGTAGACACGATGAAGTGATGCATGGCTAGAGAAAAAGACGGAGAGTAATGAAGCACGTGTATGTAATAAATGTACTCACACAAGAGGCTACAAAGTATGTACATAAAGTATTTTATTGTCAGCATTTACAAATGTTTATTTGTTTTTCTAGTTGGGCTATGTAATTAATTAAATATTCCAATGAATCCACCGGGAATTATTATTGTTAGCTTGTGTGGAAACTAGAAACATTATAAAACAATAGGAAATAATAATTGATTTCGTAGCCAAAGTACAAAACAAGGGGACCTCTTTTACACAATAATGGCTTTTGCCGTTTTAATCAAAGTTTTACATAATTTCATTGTCATGTCTCAAAGGGGAAGCTGAGAGTGGGTGGAGAAATAACAATTTGTTAATTTAGCACGAGTTTTAGGTCAAGTCATTAATTGAACGCAATTCATTTTCAGTAAAATTATACAATT
>JAITYZ010000147.1:0-21346 GCA_027744595.1 Paronellides praefectus | reverse complement strand
TTTTGGTCCTTTTTTTTGGCAGACAGATAAAAAATCATATAGACAAAGTAAATTAAATAAATGCTTTGGAAAGAATGAACCTTGTAGACCCCCCAAAAAAAGAAGACCCATGACGTGTACCACGTGTACCGTAAAGGAAATAAATGTATACATAAATATATTTGTTGGAAAGATTATTTTCTATGAATGTACCATCTTAATATAATAAAATAAAAGTAAGATGATAACAGCAGGGAAAATATGAACATTATTATAAAGGAGCCATATACCATGTACTGTTTAGCTGTTTATATTTGTTGTTTTCCTTGTTTTTTCCACAGATGATCTCATATTTCCCCGGTTGAGTACAAGCATTCATATGGTGGATGTATATGCATATGCATGTATAATAGTAATACTACACCTGCTCAACATATGCAAGTCTCCCATTCTCTCATAATAATAATCATTATTATTATCATGATTTTGTACGGAGCAGAAAAAAAGTGGGAAAGATAGCGCGACATGCCCTCTCTCCTCCTCTTTCACATGAATAGAATCGGATTATTATCATGAAAATTCTTGCAGAAGAAAACCAACTTTTTTTATCCTTTTCGTCTTGCTCATTCATGAGGAATCCTGGGATTTTACCATTTTGTTGGCTCTTTGGCTCTTATAGACAAACTTGTGGGGTTTTGTATGAACTACCTATGTACATATACCTACGTCTCTATAAAGCAAGTAAAAATGTCTATTGCTATCTATCTTACATCGTCGTCATCATAGTTTGCTGACTGAGATCTGACCACATACTTTTTTGCTCATACCCTATACCTGTGTGTGTACTAATATGTCGTGAATAAGATGACATCTCCTTTTTTACCTTGACATCCCATCCAAATATTTGCGAGAGCTCGTGAAACACAATCATCAAATTCCCAGAACTAAACTCTTGAAATATTCTACTTTTACATGCTTGTTTACTATGTAATGTAGTATGTGTACACACACATATTATACTCAAGATTAATATTAAGTATACTATAAGTGAGTTTGGTTTCCAGAGACTATCAAGAAAAGAAAAGAGTCCTTAAGGAATACAAAAAGGGAAAGAGACAAAAAAAAATATTGTCAGGGATTTCTTTCGTCCTGTATAACCTGCTTATTTTTTTGCTTATTTATGGAGATAAAATATTGTAAACAAGGGGCGGCCGGGACTTCAAACAGGAACTTATTATGCAAGTACTCCTCCCTGAATGTTAAGTGTGTGAAAAGGAATAACTAAAAGAGATCACATAATAAAAAAAAGTTCACGAGCGGTCAATGTGAGCAATGAATTTCAAAAGTGAAAAAGTTATATTTAGAAGGCAATTTTGTTGATTATCTTTTTACCATGTATATTGCATAGTTAGTTTTATTATTATTTATTTTATGTGGCATTGTATAGCATAATATTATTAGCAATATGCATAGCCTACTGTAATATTATCCTTTTTGCTATCAGCCAACAACCGTGCTTATCAACATCTTTTAGTAGTCATTCTCTTTATTTTTTAATGGTTATTAGTTTGATGATAAAAATGTTGTTGTTGTTGTTGTTGATATTCTGGGCTACTATCTACACAATAAATTGTTTGTAATGTACACATAACGCGCGTATGTAAAACAACTGTATCATCATCATCATCATTGTTTCGCAATGAATTAGCCAAATTTGTTTCGTTTTTCTTTATCAATACTGTGTGTACATACATACAACATAGAGTGCAAAGTTTGATGATATGAGTGCAAATGCCATTACGCGTTGTTGACGGTTTTTGGAAGACTTTTTTTAAAAGTGTTCTGTGAATTTTCCTCTCGGGAGGCTATCATCCATATCTTTAATGGTCAGGAGGACACCAAAAAACACACAAGTGAACTTCAAGTTTCATGAACAATGTAGCCCAATTCCCCTTTACCTGGGCCTGGAAATGACCGTGTTATCGTAAACTAAACTTTTTACTTTGTAAACACATCAAGGATGCATCAATTTTAAATGATAAGGATACCATGTTAGTTATAAATTTGGGAAATTCACAATAAAAACGTTAACTTTTCCTTTTCCAATTTATTTCTTCCAAGTTCACTTCCGTTTCGCAAAATCGCAAGCAATGATAGATGTTTTCAGTGACATAAGTTTGTGTTTGCTCACATAATATATTATGGATATATGGTTATCTATGCACATGTAAATACCACACTGCATGTTATATAGCACAAAAGATCTTGTTATTATTCGTAGAATATTCAATGACAGAATATTCACTCATGATTAAGTGAAGTCAAAATAGCAAGGGGAGCTTCCACATCATCACATATCCACCGTCTCTTCAGCTTATTTACATATTATCGTAAATCCTCTCCTGGCAATTTGTTAAATTGTCAAAGTATAAAATGTGAAGTCAATATAGTCAATGAGCCATAATCATAAAAAACCTCTTGAACTTTGGAGAAAAGCATGCAATTTTTCATGAAACTACTCAAGTTAAGGATGATAGGAGTGAGGACGTATGTACCTACGTAGCTACTATACTCTTCCAATTCTAACTAGGTCAGGTATAAAGCATTGATCAGAAAAGTTGTAACAGGTATAAGTTTATAGTTGTAATATATATCTAAGTAAGTTTACATTTAAATATCAAAAACATGTTATATTTTTGCAAGTTCCTACATCATTCCTTTTAACGAACATCCCATAAAGCCTTTTAGGCAGCATTAGTTTTAATGATGAGGAATAAAAGACGCGGGCAATTTCTAAATGAAATAATCTAACAGCAGGTGCATACCAATTTGCTTAATAAACGGGAAAGGCCAACAGCAATAGGTACATCTAAATTTGAAGCTATTAAGAGATTCCAGTGCATATTTCGTATGCATGCTTTAATTACAGCCATCCACCCACACACAGAAATGGCTGGGACAATTAAAAGCCAGAGGGAAATGAGTATACGTAATTTTCATACAGCACGACAGCAGCATGCCGAATGCATACAAGTTGAAGTATTATTATTGCCATATAATTTTCTACCCCTTTTTATTATCCGTTATTATAGTGTCAGCTTGAACCACAAGTACATATGCAGTCAAGATGTTTTTTGAAAAAAAGATAAAGAAAGATATGACGACATTAGTATTCTCCTTAAAGATGAACGAATGACGTCGCCCACTCATCTCATCATCAACAAAGAGTCCTCTGCAGCTTTCTTTTAGAGGATACTTATTACATTTTTTTCACAAAAGGAAAGCATCATTATTAATACGGTATATGGTGCGCAAAGGGGTGTACCAATTCTTTTCTTGGCTGTGCATTTCATAAAATCTGACGAGGAAAAAAAAAGATTTTTTAAAAAGAAAATTACTGAGGGTCGGGTCGGGTGAGGTAAAAAAATATGATAGAAGACAAGGAGTTATATACCACACACAGTGGACTGTGATGACTGACTCTTACAAAAAAGCTCATCGTCATGTTTATGTGAGCGCATTTCTTTTCTTTTTTTTAATATATACCCACATCGTCGTGAGATCGTGCTCTTATTATTTTTAGTTCAGGTAGACAGCATATAATGAGTTTGTGTGTACACAGATCCTAATACTGATGTACTCGGTGGAGAAAGCCAACAGGGAAAATCTGGAGAGATGTTGGAAAAGGCAAATAAAAAAGTGAGACGCTTTCTCAGAGAGAGAGTTTGACTCTTTGACCATATATACATATCAGAGGGGAGACAGATGTTATCACCGACATCATCATCATCGTCGCCGTCATTATTATTGCAATGGGTTTTCTCTCTTTCTCTCTCTCTGTCCTTCTCTTTGAGTTTCCAGCTGACTTGAAATAAAAGGAGTCACAAAATGAAATGTCAACCGTGTGGTGGTGGTGTAAGTTAGGTAGGGAATACAACCACCAAAACACACCGCAGCAGCTCAGCAGCGGTACCATCATCCATACTGTATGGACCATACCACCAGAATGATGACGATGATGAGCTGTGAGTGGCCTTAAAAACATCATCTCCAAAACTGGTAAAGAAAAAAAAACTTTAGAAAGAAACAAGAGCAGAAAATNAAAAAAAAACTTTAGAAAGAAACAAGAGCAGAAAATAGGATTGTTTGTTTGTGTGTGTTTTTTGGAGCTCCCCGAGTCTTCTCCCTCTTTACTTTGCAGTTAGCGAAGAAAAAAATAAAATAAAACTTCTCTTTTTGTTCCAGTTGACAGTTTTACGTGCAATCCCAGAAAATTTAACTTTGTTTGTGTTGTTTGAAAGGAAAAAAAGATGTGTGCATGTGGGAGAAGGGCTTTAAACAACCGCTTTTTAAAGTGACTTCCAAAGTCATTAAATGATAGGATTTTGTAAAACCAGCAGCAAGGTTAGGGAAATCCTTGGATCAAATGTAGACACATTTTTCGTAAAGCAAAAAGTGCGGTAAGGGGAACAAAAAAAACCACCAGTTGGAATTTGTTTTTACCACACAGGGTTTAAGGGAAAATGCGAACGGTAGTAAACGATAAACTATACAAGGTTTGTAGTTTGTACGCACATGAAAAACAAAAGCAAAAGATTGGCTCCGTGACCTTTTTGGGATGCTTTGTTGTGTGTGTATACCACTTTATTTAACAGGTTTCAACATGTCAATAATTTGTGTTTCTATTATACTTTTTAGAACCGCAGGTAGGTATACGAATATGAATGTAAAAATGACCACACAAATGCCTTAAAGAAAACCACAAGTTTTTTATGAGAATGCAGTCCGTTAGAGACGTTAGAGGTCAATTGTATCACGCAACAACATATTATATTATGTTTATGTACTATAAAGTAACATGAACATCAATGTCAAGTTGGGCCTTTCCAACATCAAAAATGCTTAAAATATTTAGTTTGCCCGCATCTTAAAGCTTATGTGTGCCATGAATACTTATATTTTATATATTATTTTTTTAACTTTTCTCCTCTTATTTGACAAGTATATAAAACCCTTTTTGTTTACAATAAATCCTGACATGTGTCTCCCTTGTAAAATGCCACAAGTTGGAAAGCCCAAAGAGCCATGTATAGACATAATATGTATTAAAAATGTAATAGGAAGCCATGAGTATGCGACATTTACATTTGTGGGGAAAATTTGTAATGGTGATACATACATACATATATGAATTCTTCGGTTTTCCAAGTTGCTAAATTAAACAAAGCCGCCAGCTTGTTTTCTACTTTTCTTGGTGTCATGTCACAAGGATGCTTGACAAAGAGTCCTTAAAATGTCATGCAAATGAGGGACAAATTGTTTATTTATTCGATTTTTCCGAGCGTTTAACTCGTTTACTTACTTTACTACCCATTGCCCACGCAAGAAAATATTTTGCATTTTTATAAAATAAGTATTAGTGCTCTTTTTACTCTATAGACTTTGCCTGTATGATATTTTGTGTATTTATTTTTATTACTTACATTTGAAATGAATGGTTTCCACAAAAATAAATTACAATGATAAATAAATCTTTGAGTGATTATTATTATTTCATGGAATTACGAAAAGGATCTTGAGTTTCTTGGATCCAATCTCTTCCCATCTGAGAATTACTTGGTAAAGACATTCTTAAAAACTCACTACAGAATCATTATTATCATTATTACTATGTTCAAGAATGCGTAGTTGATTTTAGTGTGGATGTTGTGAGAAACACTCGCCAAAAGTCTCTGTACTTTTTCTTATACTAAATTTCATTTGGCTGAGATTCCAGCCGTTTCCACGAACTTGTTTTCATTTTGCTATATAGTTTAAATGTTATATAAAACGAAGTGAAATGTGGGGGGTTTGTATTGCATTGCGTCATTCAATCCGCCGCTTCCTAAAGTGTAAAAAAAATCGTATAAAGAGCACACAGAGATGCCATCATCATTGTGAAACCTCTCCTGTGGGATCTCACATCTCACACCTCCTCTCTTCACACGTCCTTGTCACAACAGCAGAGCATAGAGTAGAGGAAAATAGCTTATTCATTTTCATTCTTCTCGTTACTTCTTCAGAGAGGAGCTTGCTTCATGGGACCAGTTCCCAGAAACACCATAATAAATAACCCAACGTTTTCTGGACTTGTTTAGGTGGCAGTGAAAGAAGTCAATTTAAAAAAAAATGTGAGCCTCCAAAAAAAGTCATCCTATTTACTATCATTTAGAATGGCGGAGGTGCATGGTGGTGGTGTGTAGAGAAGAAATGTATAGGTTTTCCATATCACATCTATTCAGCCATTCTTTTTTCAGTACGGAACGCGTTTTTTCCTGCAAAGTGAAACTAAGCAAAGTTAAGTAAGTCATCTTTCAACGAAAAAGAGAAAAAACCTCAGTTGCTTTCGGCGAAAAAAAATCAGGAAAGAAAGCATTTTTTTGAAGGAGCACGCAGCAGACAATGTACGATACTGAATACCCGGTGCCGTAAAAACAGTTTTATGTATGTGCTGACGGTTACGGTGGTGGTAGGGTACGGTAGGGTAAAAGTATAACAAGTCCCGTAGTTGTCCCGTATACGGTTTGTTATCTCATGTAATAATGCTTGAAAGTATACTGTATATACTGTGCACTATTAATGTACTACTTGGATTATATAATGTAGTCCCTATAGGTATTCTATTAAGCAATGCAATGAGCTTTGATCTCTCAAATATTCTTTATCGATCCTGGAATGGGGCACTAAAAAAATATCCTTACTATAAACTATAGACTATTTATTAATGTTGAATGTAATACACTAAATAAGTTGGGCAAGTGTATTGCTTTTTTTCTGTGTGATCAACCAATTGTAACAAATTTCGCAAAGGAAAATATAATGCAAAAAACAGTTATTCTTGAGAGTATAAACAATAAGATCATTGGGTACGACATAAATGAAACAATTGTTTTGATGGTGGAGGAAATGCACTCTCATTTCCGGAACAGAAGCACTTGTTATCGCAAAGTTTACAGAATTTGGGGAAAGGTACTTTATATTGTCTTGTTTAGTCTAAAAACATAAAGCACATATACCTAATAATATTTATGATACCGTATGTGATATTGGCCAACAAAAATTAAAACACGAGGGTATAACATCCATTCTTCGTAAATCGAAACAATTTTTTTGCGCATTTTTCTCGTGAAAAAGTTATTCCCAGACACATTTTATTTCAACTTCTTCTCATCTCATATTAATATGCAATTTTAACTTGCGCTCCCTGACGTCAATAATATGAAATATGATAATAACAACAGAGAACCGTCACGTGCAATAAGCTTTCTTTCCTTCGCTTGGCTAAAAGTTGGAAACAATCTTTTGAAAAAACCAGTTTAGCCAGCCACATTTTTTTTCTTTCTTCTTCTTTGGGATATTTTTGGACTTTGTAAAGTGAAAGTTTAAAGGGAATTGAATACCAGTAAAATACCCGTAAAGTTTTTTGGGAAAAAAGTTGCCTTCTCTTTTTCCTTAATGCAATTGACATATTGTGAGTAAAAACCACCTTCTTCTGGGACAGGTCCATTATATAATAAAAAATGCAGTCATTCATACGTATGAGTAACGCTAAATAAATAGAATTGCCATTTATTGACGACTGGAATAACTGACAAGGAAACCTCCATGTAAGGTTCCCCGCTATAAGGTTAAGTTTGGTACCGTTCGAAAGCTGGTAATTTCTAGATTACGATGATGCCCACTAAAGTCCCAAATGCACAAATTAAGGGACGCTAGGAACATTGAAACAAAGGGTTGTTTCGAGCCCAATGTTTTGCTTGATTATTAAAAGAAACTGCTGTGGGAAAACACGCATGTAACTTCATACTCTTATCTAGTCTCTAAACATATTTAGTAAGACCACTGCACACTGTGCAGTGCACAGTTTATGTATTGCTTGATGTCTGAGAACCGGTTGTCTTGACACCAAACTAACACCAATACCAAGTTCGGTAAAACAAAGTACGACGAATTTTAAGATTTAATACTCAAGAAATTTTATTTTATGCTGGCTATAAAAAAATTATTGCTGCACGTTATATTATATTAAAGAGCAGTAATATTATGTAAACAGTTCCATCTTACAACTTTCTAAAATTAATGTTGGATAAAAAACATTTTAAACTGTTTTCAAACAAGTGGTTTACGTAAGCACATTTACATGCTTTACCAAGTCATCTGAAATGCTTGTCTTGTTTGTTTGATGAAACTGGTATAAATTTTAGCACACATCACTTTAAAGTATTCGTTGAGTGCATTGCATATTAAATATTATGTTTAGAGAATAGATACATGCATGTGTTTTATACAGCAGTTTCATTAAATAACCAAGCTAAGCAATGACAAACAACCCTTTGTTTAAACGTTCCTAGCGTCCCTTAATTTGCGCATTTGGGACTTTAGTTGGCATAATCGTAATCTAGAAATTACCAGCTTTCTAACGGTACCAAAGTTGGCCCTATAGCGGGGAACCTTATGTGGAGGTTTCCTTGTGAGTACATACATATAGTTATCCACCCTCGCAGAAAAGCAATGGTGTGTGCCGGGTACTTTTTATTCTTTGCTTTTTTAAACTCTTTTGCTACTCCACAGCAAAGAAAAAAAAGGCTACTGCAAAAAAAACCGGATCTGCAAACTCAGCTTACTTACATTTTTTTCACTTTGCTAACTCACTTTTATCGGTGAGAAAGAAAAGATGGGAAACTTTTTTTTTCTCACCTCATGTTTACTCTGTGTACCATTTATATTCTTACTTGCTATAGTAAATAAACATAGTAAAGAAGAAGTAGTGTGATGTGGTATGACTTTTTACTAAAGCTAACAATGTTGTAATCCGTTATCGGATTTCACTTCACCCGGTTTTATTCTTTCATTCCACCACCTTTCTCTCTCTCTCTCAACTAAACTGGCACAAAGAAAATAAAACTTGACGCGTTCTTTTTTTTAGCTCTCAATTCGATGAATCCTTATATTTTCGTTTTTCTACAAAGTCTTGATTTTCGTTATGAAAAAAATAAGTTTTCTCTCTCTCTCCTTCTTTCTCGCTTTCTCTTCCTCTTCTGTTTGGATCAACTAACTTCTTATTTCTTTATCTTATATAAGTACATGTTTCCCTTCTCCGCTCTGTTCTTTCACGAAAAAAATAAAAAAAAGTCTTTTTAACAGTTTCAACATTTTTTCCGCTTCCTTCTCTCTTTCATTAATTCACTATATTTTGCCAAAAATTTCTAGTTTTAGTAGTGCTGTAACTCTTTTGCTTTTCATCTTCACACACACACACACACACAGTTACAGTTATAATATTAGTTTACTAACTAGATAGTTCAATGAAAGTTACTTTTTCGCAATGTTCTTCTTCCTCTTCAAAGACACGTTGTTGATCGCGAGGACTTTTTGTGTATGTTCGAAGACGAGAAAAATAAGCAAAAAAAGAAATTTACCTGCCATTCGCCTGGACATATTTCAAAATAATATATTTTTTTTGTGTAGATAAAGGATCATCACACCACTATTTACCACCACATCACTGCTTGCTTTACGTTCTCCCTCTCTGCTGTGTACAAAGTTGTGCGTACACAAGTTTCCAATTCGACTCGACGTGGCAACTTCCGTTCTGTTTTCCCCCTTTTTTTTGCATGAAATCGTATGTTTTGTAGTAGTAGTCTAGTAAGTAGTAGTGCAGCACTTGAAATTTACTTTGTACTTTCCTCATCCCGTCCCCGTCCGACCGTTTTCCCCCGTATAATTCAACTTTTAGCAACAACAGCAACATATTGCTATTAAATGTTCTTCGGCATGGCTCCTTGGACTTTTTTTTCTTCTTCTTTTTATTCAGTTGTGGTGGTTGGTGAGCTGGTCTGTTTGGTGCGAGAGACTTTTACGTAGAATTTGTTGGCAGGGCAGGCAGTCAGCAGCATTCTCTTGACTTGGATGATAATACGCGTTAGCCAAACTTCAACCCAACTAGTTTGCTAGACTTTCCTTCTTTCTTCTTCCATCATCATCCAACAGCAGCAGAGATCCTAATATACAGTTACTTCTGCTTCTCTGCTGCTGCTTCTTCCTACGAACGACAACGGCGGTGATGGTGGTTGGTGTGTGTGTGTTTGTCTGCTTTTACCAATCTCCCACTTCTTTTGTACCAACCATTATATCTACGAATGTAACGCGGGACTTGAGACTCATTCAGTCAGATATCTTCTCTAAGCAAACAACACAGCAGTACTGATCCAGTGTGCGAGCAACAAAGACAAGTGTGTATGTTGGATACTCATAAGCTCCTGCGAGACAAACGTGGTGAATTGAACATAGCCAAAAAAAATATCTAAGCAAACACAGCAGTACTGATCCAGTGTGCGAGCAACAAAGACAAGTGTGTATGTTGGATACTCATAAGCTCCTGCGAGACAAACGTGGTGAATTGAACATAGCCAAAAAAAATAAAGAGAGAAAAGAATCGGTGGACTCTCTTGGGGTTGTGTTTCAGCCATAATATCCAAGTATATTTTTTGCAATCAGCTTTTTCCTCTATATTTGCTCCTCTTATCATCAACATAATCATCATCTCAGCGCTAACGCCGTTTTTTGTTGTTAGTGCCATCACCGCACAAATACACACTAACACGTCTCTTTGTCTGTATTTTACTCTTTCTCCGAATAAAGAAACCCAACTTTTTTTGTCTTTTGTAAAAGGAAGCGGTTTTAATCAACGCCTCAACAAGTAACAAAAGTATCCACTAAAGAAGTACTCTACTATTTTTAGAGTGAAGAGACCTTATTATTAGTCCTTCTTTGTTCTCTCTCTCATTTGAACACTGTTTATCTAAACTCTTTAGTAGACCCAATAAATAAGCATACATACGTGTTATAGCGTGTCGTATATTTTGGTACTTTACAGAGATACAATGCTCCATCAGGAGCAAAACACATACTTTTTTATTGTGTATACTTTAAACATTTAAATTGTCAGCTGCTAGCTTCTTTGCCAACTTTACTTTCTTTCCCATTATTGTGCGTGGTTTCCCGTGAAAAAAAAGTTTTGTACTTCTTTACTCACACAACACACAGATGCACACAGTAAAAAGCCAACTGCACCCTGTAGAGTTACATGACGTTTTGCATAAATCTTTTATGCAAAAGTGTTTGTTGTACCTGCATCGTGTATGGTGTAGTAATAAGTTGTAAGTAGTGTATAGTTCCTCGTGGACGGAAAAAAGCCCTTTACATCACATTATTCTATTTTACATGAGACATAATAAGTATCATGTCAGTGGTTGGCAGAATAAATACGGGGGATTCAACTTGTGTGTATAAACATATATTATACATATATTAAAGTTTACACAGTCGCTTTTCATTTTGTGACAGTTTTACATTTATATCTGTATTCTGTATACATGGTATGCAGTAGCTATCAATAATCGTTTCCTGTAGCTGTAACCCTCAAAAATGAAATCAAAATTTTAAGAAAACAATAACAAGGAAAACAATTTTTATTCCCTTCCATCTTCACCGGAGGGCGGTGGTGGTATAATAAGAAAGATAAGAGACTTTTTACGACCTCGTTTCTGACATTTTAAGTGTGTGCATGTAACGAGGAGGGAGAAGAAGGAGGAGAAGGGAATTCACAACTTACAAAGTGGGTGTGTTTCGTCATATTAAACTAATCTATCTAAATTAGACTTCATATATAAACGATACATTGTTTTTCTGAAGAAAAACAGTAAAACAGCCTGTGTGTATTTATGTGGAACAATATACAGTTGTAAAATTATAATGACTAGACTCTAATATACTTATTATATCGTCAGTTGTGTGTGTGTGCGTGTGGTGCATGAGTTTCATGACCCAAGTACTTTACTTTGAGCTACTTGCAAAGGGAAAAGCAGCTTTTGCTACTTGCTGCTATCAACATGACATCCAGCTGCGAGTATAAGAAGTTTGAATGAAATTGCTCTTTAAACATTAATACTTTTACATGCGAATGGGTACAAATAGGAGAGGAGATATATAAATTGTGTTTCGGCGGGGGAGAAAAAGACAAGGAGGTTATATATAAAGGGAAACGAACAATTTATTTGGAAGGGAAATACGACACAAGAAAACGGAGAAATCCTTTAAAATCTCAAGAAGAAGACAAGTTTATTTTTTTATGATTCTACTTCTCATATTGTACTTTGTACTGTGTACACGCACTATTGTACGTAGTGGTTCGTTACCTTTCAACTTGCTCCTGTCATTTTGTCTCTGTCAGTTTTTGTGATTTCGAATTTTCATCAAACAAGGGTGAGGGAGACAAGAGAAAGAAAAAGAAAAAAAAACTAGAAAATAAATTTTGTAGAGAAAATTGTTATTCGCAAAGTGGTTGAAAGCTTCCCGTTGTCTTTTCCAATTTATCCTGAACAAGAGTTGAAGTTAACGAAAAAAGGAGATTTTATTTTAGTACAGGTTGTAAATACGCATGGAGTTTGACTGCTACACACACGTACATATGTACTACTACATGTTATCTACCTGGTGCTGGAGCGTCATCCCATTTCCTGAAACAGGTATATTTTATTTTTAAAGAAATACAAAGCAAAAGATACCCATTAGCATGTACATTGTAGCAAGCTTATTTAGTATTTCTACAGGAAAAAATGTTGTGTATCTGTATTTCATAGCCCGCAATAACAATATTCCTGCACAAGATGGTTTACATTTTACATCCCATTTACTCCAGAATCTTAAACTTGATTATAATTCACAGTAAATTAGTATTACAAAAGCAGGAAGATTTTTCATGGAAGATTTCTTTTTAAATTGCTTGAAACATGCTGCTTAATACGCATATTAATAATAATGCATAAAACCAGGAGAGGATTATAAAATGTGATCCCCAGCCTAGCAGGCTAAAAACACAACAAAAACAACATCTATCGCACAAGTTTATAGTCATGAGTTGAGAATAGGTATAATCACAAGATAAGAATATAAGAAAATGTAAAAAAATAAAGGAAATTTATGCGAGTATTCAAGGTAAATTATCCACAAATCCATATATGGTAGCAACAACAAAAAGGAAAGAAAGTTTTCAACAAGAAAAATATCCACTGTCGCTGAAAGAAATGAGAAAAAAGAGAAAATGCGTTTTGTACGTTTTGGTATGTATATATTTGTTTGTTATTGTATGACTCTTGTTTCATATGTATAAATGCAGTGTAGTGTGCAGTATTTAGCGTTTCTTATTAAAAGTTGAGGAAAATAAGAAATAAGCGTATTATTTATGCTTTCGTTTCATGTTTTCTCTGTTTATTGTCTATACATGCGACAACGAAAGGAAAAGGTTTAAAGATAAGGATAGAGACGATGAGAAAAGATGGGGAGAAAAGATAAATAAGAATACGCAATAAGGTTCTTACGTGTGTGTTTTTGTACAGGTTTTTCATCCTAGAATGATTATCCTTCTTTTATATATGCCTCCCTTTTTTGTTTCTTTTTGCTTGTACACACATCATGTTCAATACATGCCATGCTTTATTATTTTGTATCAGTGTTGTGTAGTGTACACCTTTCTTCCTCCAACAAATTAAACTTTTGGACAAGTTGCCAACAAGTTTTACGTTGGAGCTGATTGTGATTCCTACTTAGCCTTCTTAACTATTTTCTAGTGTTCTTCATCTTGCTCATCCTCTTTGAGATTCTTTTTTCTATGTCTGTGGAACTTAACTTAATAGCTGGGAAATTTTTTATGTATACATTTTTTAGTTATAGGATAGCAAGTTGCTATTAGCTAACTCCTTTTTATGCTCACCGGTTGACTGCGCTTATAAAGTTTTGCGGTGTGGTGGGGGTGGTGGTGGTGGTGGTGAGTGAGCCTAATTGAAAAAGACCAGGGTTTTGTAATATCATCGTGTACCGTTGTACCGTACGACACCGTACGCAGTTTCATGATATATCTGTAGGTAGATATTATTATGATTTAGAATGAAAGCGCTCTTGTACCGTTTTTCAAGGAAAAGCCGGAAGTGCATCAAAGGAGCCTATTAGTATTACGAAGCTTTTATCTCCTTCTCGGATAAAAACATCCTTGAACTTTTTAAAGGTAAAAACCCTCATGCTATATATAATATGCTTCGTGTATAAAAGTGTTACGTAATATTAGACAATGCATAAAACACGGTAAGCTTGGTAGACAAAAGAGGCTCAACAAAGTTTCGCTTTCACCAGCATATTTTCTTTTTTCATTCATCACGAAACATAAAGAGAGGGTGGGTGGGTGGACATTTTTCTAGTACAAATGTATAATAATATTTAAGAGAGGGCAAGTCTTGACAGCTCCTTTATATCTATATCAGCTTTGTACAAAAATGGCCGTTGGTCGGGATCACTGTGCCTCTATCTGTATGTGTGTGTGGTTTGGTGCAGTAGTCATTGCATGTCTTTCTTGAGAAGGAGTAAAAAGGAATTTTCCTGTCAAAATCAACAAAGACTGCACTTTCATATTTGAAAACATAGAGAAACACAAAAAAGGAAGGCTGTGAAAGACAAAAGGAGGAAAAGGCAGAAGCCGGAAAGAGGAAGAAGAAAAAAAAGATTGGCTCATGGGATTTAGTGAATTATCTGGAATTCACAGCCACATGTGTGAGAAATAAATGTTATTTACGTGTGAGCAGAATTTCATCCATGAAGAAAATAAAATAAAAAAAGAACATTGAGAGCCTTATATATAGCATATACATAGGTATATATAAGATTTAAAAGAGGGAATGCGCCTTGAGTATCACATATAATAATACGTATAGAGAGAGCAGATGCTATGCGTACGCGTGTTGGCGGAGAAAAGAAAAAATGCAGACACATTGCACATCTATTACAATGGTAATAGTAATAAAAATAAAAATATACTTAGCCCACGGCCCACAGAGTAGAGATGAGCCCTGTAGTTTTTTACATATTAGGTAGTTTATATAAATATATGTGTGGATATTACATAGGTATGAACACTTGCTTTTTTTGGTGTGGGTAAATGCACCTTAGAAAAAAAATTCTTTCAACTTTCCATTACATGATTGGCCTTAAAATATAGTGTAAAAATATATATAGTACAGGTATGTTATGAACGTTTCACACTGTGTAAAATAGAGTTTCTATCTACCTAAAAAAAATTGTATCTCATCGCTACAAATAAGATGTGTGTACGTGTAAATAGTGCCAAAGTTTTTTTTGCAGTTGAAAGGTCCGGTCAAACACACCAGAAAATATACAACATTATACGACGGACGCATGAATACAAAAAAATGTTTTTATTTTGTGGCGAGATATACATATATAGTTATACTTTTTTTACTATCTTGTCGGAGAAATGTATATAATAAAGAGCTTAGTCAGGCAGTCAGACTCAGGCATTTCAAACAGACTCATAAATATTTCAACTCCATACACACATATATAAATGCGTACTACAAACATGTAGTTTTGTAACAGTAGTTAACCCATCTTTTTAAAGGCTTTAGCATACATTATTATTGCATATAAAAGCTATAGTATATAGTAAAGTAGTGGTTTATATAGCAAAAATGTGCGTTATATATGGTAATGATACAAAAGACTGTATAAGAACATATCACCTTTGTGACTTTATTATGTAGTAAAAAATGTGGTATATTTAATACATAAACTTGTTCATACACTGGTTTTTCTTATTTTTGATGTTTTTCATTTTCAGACAAAAGAGCTGTATAATCATCTACCCCAGCAGCAGCAGCAGCAGAAGTAGCAGCAATAGAAGTAGCAGCAAACCAAGAAGAAAGGCACACAAAAAATTATTCTTTTTTTGTACATTTTACTCCTTCCCCTTCTTGTCTTGTACTTTGTATTGTTCTCGGTGGAATACAAAGGAATATAAGTTCATAACTTTTTTTGTGAACATTTTAAGTTAAAAATGAGGAACAAGGGCACTTGCACGCACAAGTCAAGCGGTGTGCTAGCTTTCTCTCCCTCTCTCTCTTAGGTTGTTATACTATTTTAAAAGGAATCTGATGAAACTTTAAACACCTTGTCATTCATGTATCCCATCGTTCTTCCTCACTATCATCATCCTTGTCATCATCATCATGTGTATTTTGTTGAGTACACATACATATGTGGCATTTTACATTGTTTTTGCGGTTGATGGTGAAAACTTCAACTCTTCAACTTGAAATCTCAACGGGGGACTCGCCTAGATACCTAATGCATTTTTCAGAGAAATGACACCAGAAGGGTTATACCTCTAAAGAAATAAAGTGACAATCGTGTTAAATCGTAGAAAAAAGAAAGTCAGTACGGTTGTGGTGGAAGTATTGGTGTGGGGTTTTTTGTACCTATTTTGTTTGATCTGCGTCTCCTCGTCTCTCTCTCTCTCTCTCTCTCAAAAAACGTGAGTTAAACTTGTAAAATAAATTCCCAGTGTTTTGCCAGACAACATACTTTTTTTAAAGTGAACTTATTTTATACGCATTTGTTTGTGAAAGTGTGGCGAGAGAGGGGAGTTGAAATAACTCCAACACGATTGTATGCCATGCATACATATGTATACATGGTAAATGCGCTTTGAAGAAAATTGACTGGATTTGAACGATTTACAAAAAGGCAATAGTGTAAAAAGTCATCATCTGCAAAGAGAAGAAAAATCTAAATCCGTAGTGGAAAAAAGGGATTGCCGGGAAAGGAAAGCTGCAAGAAAAACAGAAAGGGTGGGTGGAAACGGCAGAAATCCATCATTTTTTGAAAGCACCGATCATCATTCATGCAGAGACCTACTACATAATACATACATAATAATAACCAACCTTGTCGATCAGAGAAAAGAAGTTTAAAAAAAAGTCGGAGACTACTCCCAGAGAAGTGCTTACTATTTTTTACTGTTGCTTTAAGTCAAGTCTACAAACAGCTTTGGTAAAGGCAAAAGCAGACTATAGACATTAGATACTGTCGGCCAATCTCTTATTTGAGAAAGAAACCAGAACGAAAACACATTAAGTAAATTTTGTAAGAACAAGTTTGTCAGATCGTTTTACTCGATATAATACACCGTTTCTGAAGAAAAGTTTGCGGAAAACATCACCCGCCGCCACAATAATCATGGGTATTGGAAGTTCTTGTCAGTGGAGAATACTATTCTGCATGATATTCTGCTGGAATCTTTGCAGCACTACAACGGGTGAGTACAAAATGATTACTTTTGATATTAAAACTCTTGTTAATTATCAACTTTTATAATTTTTAATCATGTAATACGTATGACATCTTTGTACGAAATGAACCCTTTCAAAACTTAACTCTCGACTGTGAACCGTATCCCTCGCTGACAACAGCCAAATGGGCAAAAGTACGTCCAAGAAAAAAGGAGAGAGAAAATAATATTCTGGGTAAAAGTGGAATGGGTAACGAGCGAGCACTCTTACAGATAGATATACAGTATAAAAGTTTGAATGGGACATGCCATGCATTGCGTACGACAGCCGACACAGTCCTCTGCGTTTTTGTTAAGTTGTATGTCACGCTTTAATGGCGTAGGTGGTTGGAAATAAGCATTATGAAAAGGAAGCGAATGAAAAAAGTCCACAGGGGGATGGGATACGAGATATTCCTGAAATATCATACTCATACGCCTAGGTATATATACACAGACAGTAAACTCAATTTCCAAAAAAAAGTTGTTTCACTTCAAACTATTTTTTTCCATTGAAGAAAATCAGATAACTTACCACTCAACAACGACTCTTGCAGGTCCACGGTCCACGTCCCCCACGCACTTAAAATTAGTTTCATCGTGGGGCTGCCGCTACAAAGCTAAATTTTATTTTTTTGACTTACTTTGCAAAAAAATATGTAGACGAACATGCGTTCGCATTGAATACGAAATCACAATGGAATTGGTAAAGTTAACAAAAGCCATAAGAAAACTTTCAGACATACTTTGTAAATAGGTACATAGGTATAATTACTCTGCAAGCTTGCATGAAAAAAAGGAATTGTGAATTATCTCAAAATGAAAAAAAATGTATGTACACCGCAGAAAAAGTATAAGTATTCGGTTACATATAGTTTTTTTGTGCGTTTATAACCGGTGTACAGCAAACGAGAGAGAAAACTTGCTACTAATAAAGTTTTTTTTGGTTGGTCAGTGCAGATGGTATAAAGTGGTTGGAAAGTTTTAGCTCAACTTTTACTTATCAATTGGAACATACCTTTTTGGTTTCTTGTCACGAAGACCAATCGAAATTGCTTGAACATTTATATATTTCGATGATGATTTGTTTAGCAATAATTAGTATTACTACAAGAAGAGAAGTGATGTAAACGGGATTTAATAATATACGTATTTTTAAAAACTTTTGCTAACGAGGTTTATCCAATTTATAGTTTTTACCCCACAGGCATATCGATATGTGACAGGCAATATTTAATGAGTGGTACTTCAAACCTGATCCAAAAGGGGTAACAAAAAATTTGGACGACAAGTCTTAAGGATCAACAATTATTGCATGTGGAAAAGTTACACAATTGATGGCATATCATGCCACTCACGTTTCCGTCTGTTTTGTAGAAACACTTGAAATGTCCATCGGCCTCTTCTTCGCCCTCTTCAAATGAAGTAGTTTACTTTTTGGCAGGATATAATCATTTCAGCTGAGTAATGTAAAACGTAACTGTACTGTATGTTTGCTGTAATGTTAGCTCTCTGATCACACCTTTCTTTGTGTGACGTACTCGGAAATCTGTATGGCAAAAAAAGGAAAAAGATCGAGACAAGTACAAATAAGCTACATAGTAGGCACAATAAGCCATATAATTGTTTGTGATTGCCCAACAAGAACCATGGTCCTGCTTTTGTTTGTAGGATATGGATATATATCATGATTTACTTTTATATTGTCGGAGAAAGTTGTTTTCTTTTTTTATACCGGGGTTTGTATCGTTTTATGGTTCTCATGTAACGTATGGCAAAACTGTGGTTTCTCCAAATTTTCCGTTTCTCTAATACTCGAACTCGAGTAGTATTTAGAAGTTTTATTTAGGCTATTCGGTTGATCTGTTCTGATTTTCTCGCAAGTAGTTTCGACTGACTTGTGTATGTGTTTGTTGGAGATGGAGGATACATATTTAAAAGTTTTGTGTGATTGTTTCTATCCCATTCCCTCTTTTTCCTGTTTGCTTGCTCGACGAAACAAGGGAAATCCACGATACACTTTTCCCCTCATTTGGTGTTATTATAGGTATACATAAATATATACCACTACACAGTTGATATACATATATACCCACCTATACATCCCTAAAAACAAGCTTTGCTTTTGCTTACAATATCAACTGTGACAAGACAAGTAGAATTTGAGCACTGACATTTTTGTTGGTAAAGAAAGAGCAAAGGAAACAAAGTTTCAGGGCGATTTCACATCACGGCCGTACAATGAAGACAATAACCTGGCTGCCGGGTATAAGAATACTGTCTGGAAAAGTGAAAAGGAACTAAAAATAGTTTTTTGTATGGATGACTATGTAGCATGTAGTTTTGTACTGTGTGTATGTGCCAATATGTGTATCTACAAAAAGGGGATCAATCGTTTTCGCGCTTGAAGTACAAATAATATACGAGAAAAAGGCATTATGTTTCCGTGCAGTCTGTTGTGTACAAAAATAAAAAGAATACAGAGGAAAAAGAGAGCCCTTGAAGCATGTTGAAGATTACATTGAAAAGTTTATATTTTCTTTTCCATCTCAGTCAGCTAGTTTTTTTACACCAAAACTCATATCTAAAACATATCATGTATCATATCATCACACAGAAACGTAATTTTTGCTTTGCAGAGTGACAAAAACATTCTCAATGATGGATACACAAACAAACAGCAAACATTCCAATTGCGTTTTTTGATACATTGCAATGGAATAAATGGGTTTGGTTCCACTTACATTAACACAAGGCCTGCGTTTTAAATACTTTCAATATAGAACACAGCCAACTCGGATATATGTAGATATACAGTTTATATATGTTTAACAGTTTATATACAAATGATATAGGCATGATCACGAAGCACTCACCAGAGAAAACCTTGAGCGTCCTTGTCTTTCCAAATATCATCCCATTTCCTGTGTTTTCCGTGTTGTACTTTTACTTATCTGTAAACTTCCGTTCAAATAACAGTGTGTCTGTCTGTTTGTTCGCGAACCATCACATTATCCTATACTTATAACAATTAGCAATAACATTGAATTGAATACATTTTCTCTCTTTCACACAATACTTTCCCAAGTAATAAAGTGTAGTGAGTACAATCAAGTGCAACTTTTACAAATGGCAGGGTATTTTAAAGGGCAAATAAAACTTTTGTTGATGCTCTCTGCAATATGTATAATTTTGCAAATGAACATTTCATTTTGTGTTAAATATCTAACATGACAGCATTATTTCTTGTTTGTGAGGAGCAGAGAAAGAGAGAGTGATTTCGCTCTGTGACAAACTATATTACATTGTATTTCTAAATACAGTCTCGTCTCGGTGCTATGTATGTTGTCGTAATTTTAGCTAGCAGCTTGTTACTCTGTTGATAATGTTTCCCATTATTACTTTCACTCACTTTCTCTTCTACTTACCAAGGAGAAAGTATTACAGCATGCATACACGCACACACACTCTTACATATTATGTTTTCATCAGCAGCAGCAGCAACAGCATCCTCTTTCAAAATCAGTTTTCTTTGGCTACTAATAAAACACCCCTTGTCCGATGGGCGCCTTCGTAATATCGTCCCTCATATTATTAAGAACAACAAAACAAGAGACAGACTGTTTATCTGTATGCAAACATACATTTTATATACCTACATGGTAAATATACAGTTTTACTCATGTGTCTGTTGCTGCAGTTTTAACGAAGTATAATGTCGCTCGTGCAGTAATACTCATAAATAGATGACTACACTGTTACTCGTCCACGACGACACAATAAACAGTTATGTAGAACATAAAAAAAGGAAGAAAAAAAGAGGAGGAAACCGAAACAGACTTTATCTTGAGCAGTAAAAGGGAAAAGTATATACGCAGAGTATAAAATAATGTAGCAATAATAATAGTATTGCACATACAATGCACTATGAGTGTGATGTGATGATGATGATGATGATATAGCTCTTATTTCTCCTAAATGGAGGAATAAAACCTACACTATAACTGGTTAGTATATAGTAGGCAAGGCACACAGATATAGTCATAAAAAATTGTGCGGTAGTTGGAAAATGCTATCACATCACAACAGGAACAATGCTGTGTTTATGAACAAAAGGTTGCTTATATAAACCTACATTATATAATATGCTAACAT
>JAITYZ010000146.1:0-14166 GCA_027744595.1 Paronellides praefectus | reverse complement strand
GCATCCTGCTTCTTCCTTCCAATATGTAAAACACATCATCACACTCATAGACACATTAGTGCTGAAACAAAGGCATTGAAAAGAATTTCCATGCACACACAGTCGCGGAAGCTTGTATAAAACGTGTACGCAGTTCTCAGAGAAAGAGCTGTTGATGACGATGAAAAGTTGACACGATTAATCCGTTAATGAAGGAAAGTACATGCTGACGGTGATGAAATGATGAAAGGTAAAATATGGCGTATAATGTGACGTTGTGACGGGTAGTGAGCAGAAATGGAGTTTTCACACAATATAACTTTTTGACATGATGAATTAGTCTAAAGCTTGTACATCGTTGCTGCTGAAGAAGGCGATGATTACGGGTTTTTAGGTAGAATGCATCCTTTAATTTGTGTTACTAAGAGGGGGAAAGAAGGGGATCAAATAGATATCTTTCCTTTCTCTTGCTCTGCTCCATCATCTCATCTTGTCTTGATGGATCCCTCATTATTATTATACACCAGAGCTAATAATGAAAATGAAACGTTTTTTCCCTGTTCCATTTCAACAGGATATGGAACAAAATGCATTGTAAGAAGAAACTAGAGAAAAGTCAAAAGTCTTCTTTTCTCTACTCTCATGTTGTGTGTTAATAATATACTCCCTTGAGGAGTTATAAGGACACAAAGCCTACTTTATATTATTTTCAAGTCAGCTCTGCTAATCTTTATATTTATGATATTATTACCTTTCTCTCAAAAAGGAAGCAAAGCAAGAGAAAGTACAAAAAAAGCTCGTTCGAGGTAGATTTTGAGTAGAACATGTTGGAAAACATGCCACACTTTATTCTTCTTCCGTGTCAGTCAGTCAGACATGATCACCGTGAGTATCAGGGCCAAAATGCAGTAAAAAACTGAGGATAAAACATGATGACAATGTTATCATGCTAGTACTGATGCTACTTTCGCTTTTTTATGTCTTTAGAAATAAAACGAAGAGAGAAAGAGAGATGAAATGAAAAGCTAAATAGCTTTTATGAACCCTGGTTCCTTGTTTTGTTCATTTAAGCTTGAATCCTTTTTCCTACTTCCTGCAAAGACATAAAGCATTTTTGCATGTATGCGTTTGATCTTTGGTTTTATATATTCAGTTCTAACAACCAAGTACGGTGCGTGTGTGTACTGACATGACTTGATTGTCTTACGATTTGACACAAAGCGGCTCCCGCCTTTGTTGTTGTACTACGTCAGTTTTGAGTCACTTGTCTTATTATTCCAACTTTTCATTTTTTTTTAGCTCAAAGACCTTTTTGGATAACAGAAGTGAAATAATGCAAAAAACAGAATCAGACAGTCTTTTCAAGTTTCATTTGACTTTGCCTTTCATCCAGAAAATTTGAAAATCGTGACAACTTCAATAGTCAACCTCAACGGACTTGTTTTGTTTTCTAGTCATAAGTAGTCAACTAGAAAACATATGTGAACAAATTGGCACACGAATAAGGCACAGAATAGTAAAAGTCTGAAAAGAAGCTCACATTGATCAAATAAAGCTCATTTCCAAGTATGTTTATTTAAATGACGTTCATCACAACACAACAAGAGAATCTCAATTTATTTTGGACATGTTTGCTAGTGCATGAAAAAATGAAATAAGATCTGTTCTGAAGGTTTTTATTAAAATTCTACTCATGTCATCATCTAAGTAATTATGTACAAGTGAAGAAACTGAGTCATCAGCCGAGAGGCACATATTACATTACCCACCCATATGAGGGATTCACAGAGAAAAAAAGTTATTCAATTTTTTCGCAAAGTGAAAGTATTCAAGAAAGTATACTGTTCATAGTACTTTTCCAAGTATGTTTATTTAAATGACGTTCATCACAACACAACAAGAGAATCTCAATTTATTTTGGACATGTTTGCTAGTACATGAAAAAAATGAAATAAGATCTGTTCTGAAGGTTTTTTTGCACTTTGTGCTCTTGTGTTACTTGTGAATTCTTTTTATTAAAATTCTACTCATGTCATCATCAAAGTAATTATGTACAAGTGAAGAAACTGAGTCATCAGCCGAGAGGCACATTTTACATTACCCACCCATATGAGGGATTCACAGAGAAAAAAAGTTATTCAATTTTTTCGCAAAGTGAAAGTATTCAAGAAAGTATACTGTTCATAGTACCTGCCCAATTTCCTCCCGACTTTCTCTGTTGAAAAAGTTCCCTATCCTCTCTGGCATGCTCATGAATGAATTAATGAAAATGAAACAAAATGTATGTTTGTCTATTTGGCAGAGTTTTTATGACGTAATGCTGTTGAAGTTGTGTTGGTGAAAGATAGCATTCTGCGGTCGTGGCAGTGATACGCCATTACTTGATAAGCTTCCTTTCACATTATCATCACCAGCTTTCACCTCCAAGTTCCGTAATGATACCCTCACCTCGCCTACAACACACAACCAGAGTCCATCCATTCCAACTTTTTCACTACTGCTCTGCTGTTCCGTCCATCTCATAATGTGGAGTAGTTTGGTTTGCTGTTCATTATTTGGTATTCTCACAGACTCATTCATACACAAGCCCGCTTCACACTTGGAAAAGGGAGCGTGTATCCCAAAAAGTCTTTTGTGTTTTATCATCTCATCATGTATTGTACGTAGTAAAATGATCTATGCTCTGTAAATTTTCGAAACTACTGGTTGCTGTTGCTGCTTGTATCAAAACCAGTATAATAGCGACAAAAAGTTTATTTTTATTTTTGTAGAGAGATGAAAACACTTTTTGCCTTTGTTACGACTCCTCAGGGCATACTACACTTTCCTTTTGTCTGACTGGCTGGCAAGCAAACAACAAAGAACGGTAAAGTATACAACCTGTTTGTGTTGTTGTTTCACCAACACCCCATCACTAACTTGTATATTACCATTGTCCTACCATACTTCCACCTCACTGGGCTATTTTACATCTGGTTATATAAATTTCAAACTTTGTTTTTGATTCATTCACACAATTGCTCGTTATAGACACACCAACCAAACCAAACAACGAGGCAGAGCAACAAGCATAGTAAAAGGGCCCTCAAACAAAAAGAATACTCCCAAACAAAGAGAAAAAGTGACGACGTGATGAATGCGATTTCATGCGACCGTTACGCCAGCAAGAAAACAATAGAATACGAATACAATACAAGTAGGTTTACCTACATTTACGTGCAGGAATTTCCTTATCATTTTTTGTCTATTGCCTAAAAAAATATAACAAAGCTGAAGCAGCATTACGTGAACCAGATAACAACAGCAAAGTACCAAGAAATTTTGTAATAAGAGCTCAGGATAAGTTATCCTGGATAACCCTAGTCAGCAAGGTCATTTTCATCGTCACAAGATTTCATTACTTTCCTTTCTGGCTAAAAATAATACAATATGAATAGCACAACATATGTATATCTCAGTTTACGCAATTTCCTCGTCTCTTGTTGGCTCTGCTTCATTTTCCTGCGTTCTTTTTCTCCAAGAGCTTTTTTAACCTAGTCATCTTCCATGCTGCAATGAAATCCCCACCCGCACGCCATCAACCATAATACCAATCATAATACCAATCTCGAAAGATAAAAATGGAGATTGAGAAAAAAAACATCATAAAGAGCAAAGCCCATAAATATGAAATATCGGAGAAAGGCACAATATGGCCATGTGGGTTTTTTTATCCTTTTGTGCGTTATGGTAGCTGTGTCGTTGCTAAATTCATTCATAAATTATTATTACACAAGGCAGCTGAAGGGAAAACAAAACGAGATGCACTTTTTTATTGAACAATGAAACACGCAACACATAAAAAAAATAAGAGTAGGAATTTGGTAAATAATATCAAGTGTACTTATATACTTTTATGTATGGACTTTTTCTTTATAGCATTAGATGATTTTTTTTGGTAATTTCCTTACAAGCCCTCGTGCTGCCATAATAAATGAAATTAGATTTTTTCCCTGGTTAATATTAAAGATGGCTGTATCTGTAGTAGTAAAATAGCAGCAAACAAAGCAAGAAAGCACGTCACACATCGCATGATCATGTCTTTTTTTCACTTTTGCGTTCAGTTCTTCATAGAGTGTGTGTGCATTGCACTGTAAAAATAGCCTTAGTGAGGAAAACAACAAAACTTTTATTTTATTAGAGAATCTAACGAACCTGGAAGAAGGCAGCTCTCTGTTCTTGAAATTCCCGTGCTGTGGCGAGATTTGCAAAGAGAAAGCCCTTGCTCAGCTGGATCTTGGTGGCGGCATGTTTCTCCAAGTCGATCAGCTCACGAGACACGTCCTTCATGCCACACAAGGCAAAAAAGAAGCAGCCGGCAGCCACATGAGAGTTCACACGCTCATAATATACCTAGAAAGCGAGAAAAAGAGAGAAAATGTAAAAAGGAAAAATGAGAGGATAGTAAAAACAACAGAAAACCGAGTTGAATTTCATACTTTGTACACTGAACATGCAATAAGTACTTCCATAGGAGTGTTTTTGGTCTGTTAGATAATGTGCTGAATCACACAAAAAAACAGGGTTACAAAACACATCAGATGAGACAAAAGAACAAGTTTACTTTATCATCGTCATCATCATCGTCGTCTACTTTCCCCTTTATCCTTTGAAAAAAAGCCAACCAGAGTTGTAGTAATGTGAATGAAGAAGGAAAAGAAAGTAAATGGAATAGATCATCATGTTCATCTGTTACCGACACCGACAGTCGAGAGACTCTACTGCGGATAAAGTCGCCACATACCATTCACCAGCTACCGTTTTGTTTTCATTACTGCTGGACTTGAATAAAGACATAGGACGGTATACAAAGAGTGACTCGTTGTTTTTCATGTTTACCCATTTTCTCTACAAAATCTTGTCAAAGGGTTCACAAAAGAGAAAGTCATACAAGTTTACTAGATCAATTGAATGCAATATGACGTAAATTCAAAAAAGGTCACCTTTTGAAAAACTACAAACGTTTTTAATAATTTCATCTAAAATGCTTTTGCTTTTATAACCTATTGCAATTGCAAGTACAAATATTTGTCGAGTTGTACCCGCAGATAAAGTCTAGCAGGTGGAATGCATAAAACATGATGTCAGCAAGCTATGTATACTTAGAAAATATTGAGACCTAGTACTTTGTATTTATAGGACTTCCGAAAAAAACCAAAAGGTTTGAAAAAAGTATATCAACGTGTTTTATGGATTTTCCCTGACCTATGCGCCACTACTCGATTATGGCTGCTTTAGGTAATCCAGCTAAATGATAGATTCAAGAGATTCAATGCTCCTAATGGCTGCTTACATTGTAATTTTTATCTTAAATCTAATTTCCCCGAGCCTAGCCACGTTACCTTGCTTTCTCTGAAGTTGTTCCACAATCATTCGTAAAAAAGCGTTCAAAATACTTGGTTGTATTTACGCACGTACGAATTGCAACGTCAGCTTGAAAAATGTTGTCTATTCAGCAAAACCAACAATAGGAACGTAGAGAAACGCTGCTCAAAACCCGCACTCTTTTAAATCACATCACTTTACACAACAACTTTATTTATGGTGGTGGTGGCAGGTGGCTGACTGTGATATGCAGTACTCGGTCGGTCGGTGATGGTGCTGGCAAATAAAAAAGGAACTTTAGCCTCTGTTGTCGCTCACTGTCACTGACATATCATCATCTTTCCCGTTCATACCACCACACTCCATTAATCCATTCATATCATTCTTCCTCTAAACTTGGTTTCTTTTGTAGCGATCAAAGTAAACCATATAGGTATGCACTACCAAATAAATCAAAGCTAATGCCCAGGCACCGTTCGTAAAATAAAAATAAAAACGTTTGGAAGCGTAGGCGGATATTGCGATTATTTTCATCGTTTCATAAAATCAGCCACAACAATAGAGGCTATTGTAGTCCTCGTCATTCTTTCCATCGCGTCCGCGCAACGAAATGATCTATGATGGTGGTGGTGGTGACGGATAACAGTACAAAAATGGAAAATGAAAACGCAGTGTCAGCTGAAAAATAAACTGATGGTGCTGCTGCGGCAGATGAACAATAGAAATATGATAATGATGACTTTGATTGTCACACATAAATCATGCAAAAAAATGTATTTGCATAATAAAACATTGCAGATATAACGAGTTTGTTGTTTGTTTGAGCACAATACTCAAACTCAACAGAAATCAAGGAACATGCTCAATAGCAGTTTGTAGCATCGCATCGGCGGAATCTCAATCGCATTCTATGCGAAAAAGTGTAAAATATTCTTTAGAATTTTCTTTCCCGCCGCTGGTAGTTTGAAATATGTGCTCGCTACAGTTCATGTTCGTATTTTTGTCAGTGAAAACATTTCGTACGCCTTTTTATTCAAATAAACCACGGAGCAAATATTCTATTTGTGATTCGAAAAAAATTGCGTGTTCCTTTCGCGCATTTGATAACTTTCTCCAAATAGCAACGAAAAGAAGCAGCATAAACAACCGCACTCATGCGTTTTTCTGCTCCTCCCACATGCTGACATGCTCCTCTCTCCTCTATATGGTTTTTTTTATTTTTTCTGCAAGTTCAAGTTCTGTATTACTCAGGGACAATTTACATTTATATGGAAAGTTTGGCTTCAAAGATGTTCCCAATGACACTTCTGTTTTCACTGTCAAGAAGAAATAAGGCAATATACTGTTTTATGAAACATCCAAATTCTTATTGTGTATGTTATGAAATACGTAATTTTAGAATATTAATTACGCCACTAAAACAAATTGTATTATTACAGTTCTACTCAGACACCTTAGATCAAATCTTCTAAGCATGCTTCGACATTCACAAAGATGGCCAAGGACTATAAGGACAGGGCGAAATAGGTGTCAAATTTCTGCGGATCTCTGACTCGTTAAACCTTCTTAATATATTATAAATAAAAAACTAAAATGTGGCAGGGGATGATCGTAACACGAGGGTAGGAGGCGTTTGTATGTGTTTTTTAACGTGATTCATTTGTATTTGTGACGACACAGGCAGACACCCAGTCAAAAAATAGTACACTATGTATGGACTAATCACTTATGAATCATAATTCATAAATTGCAACCGTATAATATGGTGACCTACAACTACCTTGTGAACTCAAATATAGCGTTTATGTAAATACATAAGTGGTCACAGGAAATACATATTACCAACTAAACTTGTCGTCGTCTTTTTTTATACAAAAGTTGTTTTATTGTTTGCTTAGAGTCGTATTTTCAATGGTTTGTTTATGAGAGAGGAAGTGATTTTAGCACATTTAGCGAATTGCTATTTACTTTTTGTTATTATATTTTTATTTACCTGAGTACACGTGTAAGCATTTCCATTCCTGTAGCGTGTTATCTCCCGTGTTCTCCTCACATAGTGGTAACACACAGCTTTCCACCAAACGACCGGTTGTGCATGGCGAACTTCGTGTATTTTTTGATATGCTGAATTGAGATCCGTCTGTAACAAGACAAAAACAAAGTTAAAAAATGCTGTAATTGTTATAGTTAGATAAATCTTTCATTTGCAGTGTAACTTTTGCACTGCAAAGAGGGTTACGCGCAAATTGAAATTGTTTGTTTCCATCCAGTTATGCAACAACAAAATATGTTCACCAAAAGCCTTTCCTTTTATTTTTATATCTCAAGTGCCATTTTCACTCGTGGAGTGGAGTGTTGCAGTAGAACGTCGGGTCATTTTCTAATGTATAAATTATTCCAACAATGACCAATTTCCGTATAAATTTTTGGGTTTGCATTTGCAACCGTAGAATATATACTGAAGGCAGATAAGGTGATTATTACTCTATTATCATGAGAAATGAGCACTAGCTTTTTATGCGTGGGTATGTCACCACACATCCAACTAAAATGATGATATTGCAGCTCAATAGCTGCGCTGTGCTGTTGTATGGTGTTTATACAGATAAATACCTGTGCAAGCAATAATGATATAAAATATTTTTCTGAAACGTATAACAATGAATGTGTACTATAATATCAGCATCCAACCGGATGTATATAAACGAGTCGATAATTAATCTCCAACAGCTAACCAGCATGAGAATAATCTCGTGAAAACAACTCTTTTTGCTTTGAATGCTACTCCAATGTGTCCGACTGCGAGCGAGAGACAAAATTGATATCAGCTCGCATATATCCTTATCCAGATATTCATAATAATAGGATTATCGTTGTGCCGTCTGGTGTCAACTGATACGTGCATTTAGGTCTTAGTCTAGTTTGGTCTGGCTTGGCTGGGCGCATGGGGAAATTAGTCAATTATTTTTATCCTATGAAATTATCCGTTAGATTATCACCACACGTGGTGCACAAGTTGAAGTAGTAAGCAGTAACAGCAAATCATTTTTGTTAAGGCAATAAAAACCCAAGTGTGCGGAAATGTGACCTTGCCAGAGCTAGCTACCCACACAGCAAAATTACTTGCGAAGCGAATGTGTCTATACCTTACATGTATTTCATGCAGTGGTGGAGCATAATCTCATGTAATTCTGATAATCACGATCAGTTTAATAAGTCAAACGAAACGCATATTATCCAACTTTTTTTTCTCCAAAACCGGAAAATACACAATTCAACCATTATTGGAGTACCGTTGATAACCTATAAGCCATCCAAAAAAAATCATTAATTCCTTCCTACTGCATACTACTTTCTTTTTACTGCATCATTTCCAAAAGAAACCATTTCAATCTAATCAAAGTAATCTATTTATTATCCTGTCTTGACATCTGCTACCCCATTTTCCATTATTGCTGGGTGTTCTCTTGTAGTTTTAGGCTATCAGAAAGAAGACTGGCAAGTGCCACCACACCGCAGTGGTAGTGTCTTCTAACTACTCACTCTATCTCAAAGGCGACATTATCGTGTGAAGAGCCTTATGTGCATGTCATCTGGAGATGTTTGATATATTGTCAACATTCATTTTATTGAGAAAGGATTCCTATCATTCCGATCTTATCAAACAGGGTGATGGACGAGAGAGGGTGAAAATACTTTGGAAATTACAATTTTTGTCTTCGTCTCTTCCTACAACTTCCTCTATATTCTTTCTTCATCTTTCATTCTGTAGCCAGCAATTTTTTTATTTGCTAAAAAAAGAGAGTAGTGTNGGGTGATGGACGAGAGAGGGTGAAAATACTTTGGAAATTACAATTTTTGTCTTCGTCTCTTCCTACAACTTCCTCTATATTCTTTCTTCATCTTTCATTCTGTAGCCAGCAATTTTTTTATTTGCTAAAAAAAAGAGAGTAGTGTATGGTGTCGTGGTCATAATTCATTGCATTCAGGGAAGAAAAAAGAATGCATTGTATTATAGTTTGTTGACTGGATGGTTCTGATATATGCCATGCATAGTGTGATGAAATCAAATGGATGGTTTAGCCCAGATACCTTATCACCTACGCCATCTTTGCAGGTTGTATATTCTCGAAAAGAAAAAAACACTTTTTTATCAGTCGTCTGTTGTAGAGTAGACCCAGCCGGACACAAGAAACCTGAAATTTGTTTTCCCTCACAGCTGCCAATATTATTATTATTATGAGGTTAAGCCTATCTCTTTTTCTATAATATCTTCTTATTTTATCAGTATGGTTATATTATTTATATTATCCAGCTTGATGTGCTTTTGGTTAACGTTGCTTTTCGTTCAGTGGAGAGAAAGAAAATAATAATACATTTTGTGTGACTGACATTCTCAACTGAAAATCGAATGGATGAAGAGGAAGAATTGGAGAGACTACTGCACAAGTGGAATACAACGAAATGAATGGATGGCTGTACAAGACAAGGGAAAAGGAATTGAGAGAACATTCCTGACAGATATCACTGGAAATTCCATTCCCTCACATTCCCCTGTCAGGACTCGGGACACTACATGCAGCTGGGAGAATAAAAAGGGAATACGACTCCAACTCCACCACTACTGCTCCAGCAATACTACCTCTACCGAGGGGAGGAGGATGAGGATGAAGACTGGAAGAGAAAAAACTATTAATAAAAAAATCTTTTCAACTGTATTCTACTCCATTTCACGTCATGTGCCATGTAATAATAATAATATTATAGAAATGCAAGAAAAGTCTACACTGCCACCAACCACCACTGCCAAAATCAGCATGTTAACTTTTGTAGCCGTGCTATCTACCAAAAACACAATTCCTGCTTGACATAATAATAATAATAATGTAGACTTGTTCTCTGTGACAGATATCACTGGAAATTCCATTCCCTCACATTCCCCTGTCAGGACTCGGGACACTACATGCAGCTGGGAGAATAAAAAGGGAATACGATTTCAACTCCACCACTACTACTCCAGCAATACTACCTCTACCGAGGGGAGGAGGATGAGGATGAAGACTGGAAGAGAAAAAAACTATTAATAAAAAAATCTTTTCAACTGTATTCTACTCCATTTCACGTCATGTGCCATGTAATAATAATAATAATGTATTATAGAAATGCAAGAAAAGTCTACACTGCCACCACCAATGCCAAAATCAGCATGTTAACTTTTGTAGCCGTGTGCTATCTACCAAAAACACAATTCCTGCTTGACATTATAATAATAATAATAATAATGTAAACTTGTTCTCTGACAGCACTGAAAATTGATCACTACACGAACTGCTATTGTCAGTTTTCTGCATTCAATCCATCAAACAAAGAATGTATGTATACCTATTTTATTTAAATTGCGACATTCAATCATTCAGCAGCTCAGTAGATGAATAGCATAAGAATGAGGCAAAATGGAGAAAAAGAACAGGAAATAAAACATTGTAAAGCTTATTGAAAAAGGGAACATCAGCAGCAGTGTAACGAGCTGAAGAACAAGAAGGACGTGGAAAAGACAGGTAGGTACGTAGAATATATTTTGTTCAGATAATCCTCCTGCGCCGGTAAAAAAAAGATATCGATCACTTCTTTCTCTTTCCTTGGAGTCTGAAAGACCGTAAAGTGATCGTTTTTACAATTTTCAAAAGAATTGAAAACAAAATGCAAATCCAATGTAATCATTTTTACAGTTGTTCTTGCAAATACAAATATATATACGCATTTCAGTCTTCTGTCAGCCAAATAAAGGCAGGAAACTGGAGCGAAAGATGAGAGGATACAATTCGAATGGAACGAGTTTGAATTTCGTATCTTTCTTTGGCTGCTATTCTATTTTATACACATTTTTTGTAGATTAAAGTCGAAATGTGACTGGCATGTTGGAATTGGAACATAAAAGAACATGCTTCCAAGAAAGGCTCTTGAATTTACATTGATGATTACACTGGGATATTTAAAGAAAGGTATACTAAATATGTACATATTTATGTATGTAATGCAGGTATGTTTATTCCATTTTTTCCCCTTTCCAATCATCTCTTCTCTTTTTACTTGCTAATTTATTCACAAAGAAAATCCAGTCAGCCAGTCATCAGCGAGAGAGTGAGAGAAATGCATATTATATAGCCTATACCATTTTCTGCCGTAGTGAAAAAGTTTCAACTTCAATCTCAACATTTCGCATTTATTGTTGACTAGGTATATAAAGAGTGTCAGCTTTTTTGATATTATGTCGGTGACTGTAACAAGAGATGCTTTAATGAATACGAATTTCATAAGAATGATCAACATAACATCATCATAATCATAATCTTCTCTCTTTTTTCAAAGATCTTTGGAGAATATGAAAAGATACTGCTTCTTTATGTTGAAAGTGATGACAATCATGATGATGATCATGGAGTGATGACATCTTTTTTTTTGTGGATGAGCAATAAAAAAGGCAAGTTGGGTAACTCCACTTCATTTTCATACTTTTCATTCAGGAGAGTGCCTGTCTGCCTGTTGGTATTCATTTATGATAAAGTAATATCATCAAGTGTATAGCTACATATTTTTTGGGCATAAGAAATCTTACTTGACTGTGATAGCTATTTTTTGTGATCTTATGACATGCTCATATTCCATTTTTATTCATCATCATCTTTCTTGTCGTCAGCTTATAAGCTAGAAAGAAAAGGGATGAAGGAGAAAGTAAGATGAAAGCATATAAGTCGTCATATAACATAATAAAGATAAGAGCAGTCGAAGGCTTTTATAATAATTTAAGCCTTTTTTTCCTCTTTTACATTTAGCCAAATGACAAAATTATACCAGCAACATATTACTATATAGTGCCACACTCTGGCACTTTGGCAGTAGTGCTTAGGAAAGGAAAACAAATGCGTTTTTGTGTCTCGAGTGGTAAAAAAATGAAAATTTCCCCTTTGGAACCATATATTCATAAAGTAATATGATGATCTAGTTAAAAACGTAATAAAAGGGTTGGTGGCTCTGACTTGGCTATTGGCTCACAACATTTTTCACAATCAGCCAGACAAGTTAAAAGGCAGAGACTGTGAATAGCAGGCATACCTACTATATAAACAGATGATGACATGAAAATAGTTCCATTTAAAAAAGAAATAGGTCAGTCATATGCCATCTGTGACACAATTGTATTTTTTTAAAGGAAGATTTATGATCAACTTTTAGTGTGACTATATGAGTCGCCAATTCACACCCATCCGCATATTTTTTGTTTGCCAAATATTTGTGTTATAAATATAAATGTTTGTTTTATTGCTTTAAATAGTCAGCTGAGACATAGACAAGAAAGGTGTTACATTCCTGCGTGTAGTGTGGTAAATTACTACTGATGTATGCAGGATGCTAAAGAAGCAATGAGTGAAGTGCATGCTCGTAAGGGAACGTTCATATGGGAAGAAAGATAATATTTTTCAAATGACCTAGCTGCAGATTCGCTGAGAAGAGTATTGGTAACGTTTTTTATTATGGCTATATTGCTAACTGCTGCTGTTTAGTTTATGATGCAACAAGTTAATAGTACATTCGTCGTCTGCAGGGACCCAAACTGCAAATGTTGTGAACAAATTAAAAAGCAACCACAACCACTAAAAGGACCGAACAAAAATGGGGCGCTTGGAAAGAATGCACTACAATCCAAGTCGTGTTGGTTTGATAAAATTAGGTCAAACTTATTAAGCAACTGGAATAAATGCACTTTAGATTGTTTCGAGTGTCATTGATTTTTTGTCATTTTGTGCTTTCAGATTGCTTGGGTTAAAGTGAATTATCTCCCGGGTATTCTAATTTGAGGACCAACACCAAGCGTATCTAATAAATTTTGTTAGCATACTTTTGGCATTGCCGACATTCACGCATGCACAGTATTCATGTCCGACTTGGATGATTGGAATGGCATGGATGATTTATTGATTATCTTTGTTCGATAAAATAATAAGATGTGTAATTTGTGTACAAATAATTCAAAATTATATTCCAAATCACCCATGATGTAGTCTGTATTTTAGTTTCGTCGTAAATAAATCAGTAAAATTTATAACACAAATAATTATATTCATTGTTTAATACGTGGTTATTCTATTATTTAACTATTTAACTTCATGTTATAATCATATAATCTATAGACATATATTAACTTTAGAAAACAAGGAGCATGCTAATTTGTTCACAAGGCACAAAGTAATCTTGGGTTGACTGTGTGGGAAGCGGGAGGACTAATGGGGAGCACGCAAATACATTTCTGTTGGGATTATATTGAACCTCATTTCCAGTTGATGTAATCATAAAAGAGCAAAGAAGACTATAAGGCAGAGTAGCAATACAAGGAGGATGAGCACGCCGATGAGAATAATCTTTTTCTGTCAAGTTCAAATATACAGTAAACATTTTAAGACAGATTGATTTATACTTGCTATATCAATTATGTAGTTGGTAAAATATACCTTTCTCGCTTTACTTTGCAAAACTCTGGCTTGGTTAAATTGTTCGTGTGCTTTCCCTACATATTCTTGCGTGCCGGTTACATGGTTTTCTATTCGGTCCACTATTTCTCCCTAAAACGCAAAAAAAAATCCATGCTAATTTCATGTTCCATTTTTTCACGTCGAGTTCCACTGTTCCAGTAAAAAAATCTTCTTGCCTGGCTTTCTACTAAAAGTGCCATTTCTAAAAACAAATCATGGAATTCTTTCAGAGATTTTTCCAACTTTTTGATATCATTATGACGGGCTTCCACATCCGCAAGGATTTTCTTTGCTT
>JAITYZ010000145.1:0-14394 GCA_027744595.1 Paronellides praefectus | reverse complement strand
ATATCAAGAGCAATTGTGTTTAAGTTTCGTTTTAAATGAGAATATATGGCTTGCATGCAGTCCTTCATAAACCGCAAACCACACACACAGGTGGTTGTATACGGTGATCAAATAAATTAGATTTGGGTATGGCAATATGTACAAAAAATAATAATGTGCTTTATGAATTTTGTTGAAAAAATAACATTTTTTTCGATTAAGTTTTGATTTATTCCTCTTCTCCTTTGCTGATCTTGTACTAAAATAATATTCACAGAAAAATGAAATTATATATTTTCATGTGTCAAAAAACAATAAATTATTTTATATATTTTTTCCAGTCTATATAGCAAAATTCAAATAGATATACATACAAAGTTCCTATACATAATTATTATGTTAAATATTTTTTTTACTTTACTCTTACCTACTATTGTACAAGTAATATACAAAAAATAAATTACAAATAATATTTACTATTTACTATATTTGTTGCTGTACAGGGAAAGATCACATTAATGTTATGGCACAGATTCTTAGAACTGGATTTAAAAAGATTATGCATAACTATTTGTAAAATTTGGGAATAAAAACATTATTAAAATCGTCAAGTATAAAATGCACCGCTACCCATAAAACAACATCTAGCAGGATTGACGTTTATCTGAATTCATAATTCATCTACTTAATGTTTTGCAAAAAGTTTAACGGCGTCTTACTCACCCTATCAGTTATTGATTGAATTATTCATTTATAATGCGATAATAATGTAGTATACAAAAGATTTTAAATTCTTGCGTCAATTTTCCCATTATAGTATTTTAAGTGTATTTGTACTTAATATTTAGTGTACATATAAATTGTTTGAGTTTTTTGATATTTCTGACCACAATCCCGCCGCAGCAAAAAACCTGTACTGCTGTTCAATATAAGGCGATTGAAACTTTTGTTGAATAAACATGAAATACAATCTTCTCCGCCGATCTATAGTTAACTATAATAATTTATTATGACTTGGCTCTTCTCTAGTCATATATATTATTATAAGTATGTATACTTTTTTTCTACTACTCTGTTGAAGATTAGAATTGGTCATTGTGTACAATAAAAAATAAATAAAATGGAATAAAGCTCGTTAATTTCTCACTATTATATTACACCTTCAACCATAAATGGATTTAGTCACTCTATGAAGAAAAAAAATGTTAATATTTTTCTAATAAAAATTGTCAAGATTTTCAGTCAGTCTTTTTCGCATGAAACATGATAACGATCACAGAAAAATACCATATAGTTGTGTAGAAATGCCTACATATTATATTTTTTGGTAAGTTTTGGCGCAAGGGCATCATGCAGTCTTCTTTCTTGGTATTTACTTTACTACATATCATGTGGTCAGTCTCATGAAAATATTTGTCCTAAAGCTGCGTCATGTTTCATCATCATCTTTAGCGTCACGGTCAGCAAACCAATAAAGATGCTCATTCATTCATTTTTTCCCATTACCATTCACTCAATTTATTTTATTGCTTGAGTCTCTCAGCAGTGCCCTATGACTTTACCTCCCTCCTCCATTCCACACATATTATTCCATTCATACTACAACACAATGTATTTTTTTTAGAAAAAGGTACACACACAAACAGACGCAGATAAAATATCAAGAAAGAATTGCAATTTTCCCCCTCTTGCGAATGAAATTCTTCCGAAAGAAAAGGTCAGATAAAGATTTGAGGTCAAGTCAGTTACTGTCAAGCAAATGTGATTTTAACAGTTCTCATTGCTTGTATAATTGGATTTTTTGGATAAATTATTGTCCTTTCAATTACCACTGCACACATATAACCATATGCTTACACTGCTGCACCACAGAAGAAAAAAACACACGAGCACACACTCACCGCACCAGTCTCATTGTCAGACGAGTTTGCATGATTTCAGGTAATTTGCAATTTTAGCAAGATTAGAAGAAAACAAAAATAGGTATACATAATATACGGTGTATATCTATACTACATGCAGCTGGGATACAATAAAATACCTACTAAAAACATATATTTCATTTATTTTTTTGCTGGCAGCAATCTTTTCTTCATTCGCCATAATAATGATTACCTTACTACCTACCTGATAATATATATTTTTCTCTTATATAAGTTGATATTATACCAAGATGCGATGCGATACGATAAGACAAACAATTTACACTGAGAAAGGAATATAATAATATACAAAAAAACAGAATGCACATAATATATTTATATTAGGTTTGAAGGGAAGAAGGTGTGTGTGAACACAAAAACGCACATTATTGCTCTACCGATCCATTACACGCTGAGATTATGGGTTTTCTGTAAATACATAATTAATAGTTGAATGTTTATTCATGAGCAGCATCAACAGCAGCAGCAGCGGAGAAAAAAAGATGTATAAGGAAGATAGCACAGTGAAATTAAAACTATGCAGGATTTCTTCTTCTTTTTCTTCATCAGAACAAAGACACAATGGAGAACGGTTACGTGTAAAATAATCCTGCTTTTCTTTCTGGGAATGTACGGTATGCAGGATTTTATAGTGTAGAGTTGCAGTATTGGCATCAGAGAGCGTGTGGTATGTACATACAAAATGAAATGTTGACTTTTTTCTTCTTCTTTTGCACGGCTTCATCTTGATTATTCCCTTAAGGCGAAGATGATGATGTTAAGATTCGAGATGCAGTGAAGGTAGCAGGAGCAGCAGCAGGATAATGGTTTTTTTGTTAGAGTTGCGTGGGTGCAAGCTATAATTTAGTCTCATGCAATTTACTTCTTGATGGCCGTCCACTATTCGGCATTTTTCTGGATTGACGAGCTGCACCCGCCGCTGGCGTTAGTGAAGACGATGACGTTCCAACAACTGCTGTTGATGGTGGTGTTGCTACTGTTGCGGGAGGTTCTTCTAGAGAACTGCTGCCAACTGGTGGAGTTGATGCCCCGTTTTGATGGTGGATATGGTGCATGGAGGGCAATGGCAATGGCAAAGGATAAGGACATACTTGGCTGTACGCTTCTGGATCCTCGCCAGAATCAACGTCACCTGTTCAAAATAAAATAAATAAAGTATTATATAGTTCAACGTGGCAGTAGTTTTCAGTTATAATAATTTATGAGAACAATACGATGCATACCATCACTGGAGTTTGTAGAAGGCAGAAAGTTTTCAGTCTTCACTGGTTTCCGGAACTTTCTCTTGTATGTAAACTCCCTGGGAAGAGTATAGGATCTGGGTAGGCTCATTTGACTATCGATATCTGAGGGAATCCTGTAACTTTTGTAAATGCTTTCCTTGGAACTGGGATCAAAATAGCCCTTCTCTCCTCCCACCCCTCTACCCCGTCTTCTTCTATCACCAATCCTTCCACCACCAACTTTACCCTTTCCCACATCTCCACTTATTATACCACCACTGCCACCTGAAGGTGGGCTAATGTCTCCCTCCCCGTCACCTTCACCCCGCATCATTCCACCTGCCGCACTCACACTATCCTCTTGGCCCTCAATGTCATCCCCATTTTGATACAGTGGTTCGTAATAGTTGGGCATCCCCCCAGTCACTGGCCACTCTGGACTATAATAAAATGCGGATCCATTATCCATCATTTGATACGCCGGACTTGCCACTTGTCCCGGTCCTCCTCCCACTACTGACGCTGAAGCGTACATCAAATACTGCTGGGGATCCAACAAAATTTCATTGTGATTGTGATGATGTTCGCCAAGTGTATCTGAGGGAATTATCATCATTTGTGGTGGCATCTCATCTCCCCCGCATCCTCCTCCAAACCAAGGCTGCTTCTTTTCCACTGGAATGGGCTGTCTAGCATTCACCGGAATTTCTGGAATCATCTCGTGCAGTTCTTCTACCCGGCTGCTGATGCTCCCTTCATTTTCACTTCCCATCGTAAGGGAAAGTGGACGTCGCCAGAATGGAACCATCATTCTTCCGCCACTAGTCCCACTTTTCATCACAGTATACATGGGACCATACACGGCTGAAGAGCTTGCAGCACTTCCATTATTTGAGCCTGAGCACCCACCACCACCACCACCAANTCTACCCGGCTGCTGATGCTCCCTTCATTTTCACTTCCCATCGTAAGGGAAAGTGGACGTCGCCAGAATGGAACCATCATTCTTCCGCCACTAGTCCCACTTTTCATGACGGTATACATGGGACCATACACGGCTGAAGAGCTTGCAGCACTTCCATTATTTGAGCCTGAGCACCCACCACCACCACCAACACAACTACCACCTTGCCCTCCTGTAATATTCGGATCGTGGTAGCTGTTGATCCTCTGGGAGATCGTAATGTGGTGACAAGGATGAGCTTCCACCACAATTTGTTACCGCACCACTTGTTGTGTTAACATCATAGTGGTTATCCAAATGACTGCTGTGGTGATGGTTATGTTGATGATGATGATGGTTGTGAAGACTCAGATTGTGGTTTTGAATGTGGCTGCTATTCTGCTGCTGCTGCTGCTCATCATGCATGGAGTGCTGCTGCTCTTTTGGAGTTGAACGGAGTAACAAGCTATTATGTTGCTGCTGACTATTACTGCCACTATCTACAACTGCATAATGTCCCGCAGTAGTATTCTGTACAATTTGCGCCATTTCATTAGTATTTTTCGTTGGTGGAGTAGATAGCATCATCATTTGAGCTGCTGCCGTAGTCGCTGATATCGGGGCACCACTACCACCACCGCCACTGCTACTTATTATTGTTATTCGGTGTGCCATTCTGCTGGACTGCAGGTGGTGGCACGAAGGATGTTGGCTTCTTTTTCTTTCTCTTCATGGCCGGATGAAATCTACAATTGAACACGCCAGGTACATTTGGATGATGAATGTGGTGACCATTCGTCTTGTTGAATAGTGGGCCTCCTGACTTGCCTCCACCACCACCACTGCTTTCATTATTGCTATCTGATTTTTTGCCCAGCTTCTTTTGCTGCTGCTGCTGCTGCTGCTGATCTTGAGCATTTCGGTTATTCCGTTTATTATTAAAGTTTTGATTAGCCTTTTGTGCCTTCTTTTTAGTGCTCCCGTTATCACCGCTTCTATTATTGTATCCCATTATTACGCCATTACTTTTGCCACGTGCGGTGTTGGAGGAGCAATGATCATAATCAACACTACCGCCGGTAATGGTCGCTATCATGCTGCCATTATCATTCATTAATGAGCAGCCACCAATACTGCTGGTGTTTCGGTAAATGGAGCTTTCCGCGTCGTAAACGTAGCTGAGCTTTTTGACGTGAAAGTATTTGTAATACAAGCCCATAAAACAGAGCCCTCCGAAGAAGGACACCAAGACAGCGTATGTGACTCCGGTTCGAAACCAGATCTCATCCTCGTAGCGAACCGCAATTAACCAGACACCCAGGAGAAGGCAGTTCTCCATAAACATTGTAACGTAGTAAACGATTACTTTTATGCGGGAGTTGGTCTCCTGCACGTTAATGTAACAAAATGTGTAAACCACAGCGACAATGGCAGAGTAGCTGACTTTTTTCACCGGAGACATTTTTTCTCCGTGGAAAATGTTTTTCGGAGAGATGAGCCAGAGAAGCATGCAGAACCAATGGAGAAAGAGCACAACAAATACCCAGTACTGGTACGCCATTGCGTAAAGGGATAATGCGAGAAAACGACTTGTTATTGTTCCGATTCTCCAAAAGAATTGGAAAATGACTCCAAGCCAAGTTAGCACGAGCTTGTGAACATTTTGTCGACGAATGTGTTTGCTGAATGAGGCCAAAGCCCAGCACACTGAAAAGAGTGAGAGGGCTGTGGAAACTTTCATAAGATCACTGACAGTATCCAGTCCTGGCTCGTGCCAAATGAGATACAGTTGAAGAAGGAGCATTGGCGCTGCTTGGCAAAATGCGTGAATCAGTCTTAGCAGGCATAGGTCTCTAACCTCATTCTTAACAAAACGGAGATCAACCGGGATAAAAAGTTTAAAGTATCTCCAGAGAACACCCACAAGGGATACATGCATTGCCACTAGTACACTCGAAGAACAGGGTGGAGGTGGTCCCTCCAAATATGTACCATCTGGAGCCTTTTGTCCTCTCCTCTTACTTTGTTTGTACCACTTGAATGACAACAGTTGACTAAGGAAGCACGACACGCCAATGAAAATCACTCCCAAAAGAGACCACTGCCACATTAGCTCCCTGGGCATTGTACTCACGCGTTCCTCCACTTCTCCAGAGGACACCCTGTTCCTTTGTTGCTGCTGCTGCTGTTGGACAGCAGAGTATGAACGCTCAAACAGATCCTCTTCAGTCTCAACACTCATTTTGTACCACGTGTACACTGTCAACACGTCAAATACCACGTCACAAAAGTAAGCCGCAAGAGAAATCATGTTGAAGAGAGCGTCACAAATGGGAAGGAATTCCTGATTGGGGTTAATGAACGGTGGCCTCTGCTTAAATTTACTGTTATTACACCCACTAACACTATTGTCCTCGTCCATGGAACTACACCCAGCACTCTTCTCAAAGTCATCTTCCAAAATTGACTTTTTCGTTTTGTGTCCCTTGCCACTTCCACTCGATCTATTTTTATTTTTCCCAACACCACCACCGCTACTTCTATTCCTATAATTTTCGTAGTCTTCTGTCTGTTCTTTATTATTATTGCTTTTATTAATATGACTCCGATGATTACTGTTGTTATTATTATGGTTAATATTTACTACACCACCACCACTAGTCCTTATTGCACTTCTCGACGTTGGCACTCCAATATTAGCCGACGTGCTATTACCACTACCGCAGCTGATGGTCGTGTTGGAGTTGGAATTTGGAGGAGAGATGGAATGCGAGCTGTTATCATTGCAATTAATGTGGATATGACTATCATCATGGAGGTGATTACGGCCGTGTCCAATGTTGATGTTGTGGTGATGAAGGGGAGATGGAGTGTTAAGGTGATGTGGGTGACCAACACCTACAACACCAGCGGATACGGGATGATGATGAATGTGATGTGCGGAGGGGGTCAAAGAGCTGGGCTCCATTTCCGCACCCAGGGAATTGACACTGGGGCTTTGACCGCGACTCTTTGGTGTTGCTCTTGCGGCAGGCCCAAGATGAGGATGGAGTAGTATGGGGGATGGCGAAACTCCATGTTGGAGTAAGCCATGATTACTGCTCCTTCTAACAGGATGATTATGATGGGGATCACCAACTCCTCCGTAGCTGTGTGCACTAATAAAGCTAGTGGGTTGCTCCGTTGTAGGGGTCGAGTAGTAATGGTGATGTGGCGTTGTATTGTTTGACCTTTGCCCCCCAATCATCATGTTGACCATTGGGGAGGATGAGCAGGGCTCCATGCCGGGTAGAGTGTACTACCCGGATGGAAAAATAAACTCTCCGGGTAATGAAAATACCCAGAGAAGAAAAAGCTCAAATGTAGTATTCTTCTCACGTTTCGGCAATACAATTGCCTCCTTCTTCCGCACAACCAGTGAAATTATTTATGGGATAAGTTCTTCTCCTTCGTCGTATCGAATCGATTTCACGCATCATTTGTTTTCCTTCTACTTGGTTTACTGATGTTGGTTTTTTCTTAGAAACTGCAAGTGGACAGCTTTATTGCATATATTTTTATTGCATTATTTGCTTCCACTATCAACTTTACTCAAAATGAATCTTGTTTTATTTTATATCTCGATTTTCTTTGACATTAATCCAATTTTTGCCCACTTGAAAGTTAAATCCTCATATTTTTTTGGACAGCTTCTGAGATAATCCAACAAGTCAAGTGCGTGAATATATTGTTCTCTCTTTTTTCAAGTGTTGCTGCTGCCGCTGTTTTGGTTTTTTTTGCGTAAACCTACCTATTTAGCTTTGTTGTGTTGCGTTATGTCGTTCCAAAGGAATGCACAGCAGCAATTTACTGGTCCATGAAATCGCTTCGTGTTTGGTGGAGCACTCTTCACTCCTCTCTTCCAACTTGCTTTTTCTTAGAAACTGCAAGTGGACAGCTTTATTGCATATATTTTTATTGCATTATTTGCTTCCACTATCAACTTTACTCAAAATGAATCTTGTTTTTTTATATCTCGATTTTCTTTGACATAAATCCAATTTTTGCCCACTTGAAAGTTAAATCCTCATAGTTTTTTGGACAGCTTCCGAGATAATCCAACAAGTCAAGTACATGAATATATTGTTCTCTCTTTTTTTCAAGTGTTGCTGCTGCCGTTGTTTTGGTTTTTTGCGTAAATCTACCTATTTAGCTTTGTTGCGTTGCGTTATGTCGTTCCAAAGGAATGCACAGCAGCAATTTACTGGTCCATGAAATCGCTTCGTGTTTGGTGGAGCACTCTTCACTCCTCTCTTCCAACTGTTTTGCCGGAACGAAAAGGCTAATAATTCAGTGTTTGCAACGTTTTTTTCACCATTTCCCCTCTTGTTTGCGGATCTCATGCGTGAACAATATTAAACACTTTATTTAATGTTTAACAAGGCGAAAACAATCATGATGTTTATCAAAAGCATTGTTCTCTTGTATACACACACATGTACAAGTTTACCAAGTGCCGATTTCACTCTTCACGGATTCTTTACTGCTTTTTAATTCAATTTTCACCTCAAAAAAAGAAATGCGGATATATTAGCACTTTGGGTTGTTAAATCTGATTGTTTCTTGTGCCAATCGTGGAAAAGAGGCGGTGTAAAAACAAAACGGAAAGGTAATAAAAAATTTGTGATCCAACAACAATACAACCATCAATCACACTTCACTAAAAAAAATATTCAATTGTTGACTCATTGAATTGAAGATAATTATCTATATTAGCGCTTATTAAGGGATTAATTGTGTACACGCTTTCATTATAATAATAGCAAGTTTTGCAAAAGTGCATTAATAAAATGTTCCCCTGTGGTCGGTACATGTAAAAAATTGAATTAAATTTTTTAACAGTTTATGATGCACAACGATATGATGAACGCCTCATTGTCATTAAAATTCAATAGAACATTATTACACCAATACATATCATCACACAACAACAATATCAACAACAACCACAAACAAAAAAAAATACAATAGAATTACACAGAGCGACGATAATTATTCATTTTGAAAGATTAGCAACAAGTTATTATATTTATTATCAGTTACTGGCTATCAGTCAACAACAACATTTTGAAATGTGTTGAAAAGGCATTTATTCAGGCTTCCTTTTTTTCTCGTAAATCATTTTGTTTTTCGTTGCAAATATGGTAGTGGTTCTTTTAATATTATTATTTGCTCCTCCTGCTGATAACTATTTTAATTAACAACCCACAAAAATGTTTGGTGCAGAGTTGTTTGTGTCGTTATTGATGTCACAATAATCCATCCAGTGACACTTGAAAGATTGATGGTGTGCAATTCTTTTAATAAAATAAAATTGATAAAAAAAATAATGAAAGAGGGGGACACAAAACAGAGGATCACCGAACACAAAAAAATGTTATCTCCTTCTTGGACGGGTTTTCTTGTTAATTTGAGTGCAACTTTTTCTGCTGCGGTTGATCAGTCTAATAGTCAAGTTCGGGACACATAGGTCAGCAGCATTTGGTCATCTGTGTAGTAGTCATGCAATGCAATAATAATAATAAGAAGATATATATTTATAAAATGCAGGTGTGCAAACAGGCCGAGTAGTGCAGATTAGCTAACCAAAAAATGTTAGCATAGAATAATTGTAGCACTAATGCAGAACTAATGCCATCACGATTCCTGTTGCAAATAATAAGCATGTATCATTTTATACGATATGATATAGGCGTCCTCTCTCACTCTTCTTATGTTCTCCTCCTCCTCCTCCTTCGTCTTTGTACTGCAGCAGAGCACTCTTTTTTTTAAAGAGAGGTGATGGTAAAAGGTATAATGATAGCTTTATATATTATCCTTCACTCGCACACACAACAAAATGCTGAGATAATCTTGTTAAGCTCACAGTTCAAATTTGCACCATTGCATGATGATGATGATGATGATACTATTACGAATTACATCCAAACAACCATATCATCACACAAAAAAAGTATCAGGTTTTATTGTTTTTTGGTCGCACAGTAATAATAAGTATATGCTTATTATATATGTTTATCCTCCTCCATTTGACTGCTCCTGTCTGTCTGTCTCTTTCTTTTTCTATCTTCATTTATAATTGTAGACAGACACACACACTTTGTTCACTTTTTTGCAAGTTGTGTTGTGATGTGAGTGGAGTAGTTGTAGTAGTTATTGTTGAATATGTAAGGAGAAGACAGAGTAGAACAATTGCTCTTGCTGAGTTGATGACGATTTGGTATTGTGTCGTTACAGGGATCCCGTTTAAATATCCGCCAAAAAATAATAGACAGCAAAAAGAGAAGAGGGACTCGTTAAAATGCAAATGGCCACATGAGAGAATGGTGGTGGTGAGGATAAGAAAATGTATTGAAATGATAGGAGAGGATGATGATATGATAATAATTCGACTTATTTTTGCTGTCGATGATAAATTCAGTTCGTCACCTTACAACCTTCTTTTACTCTGCTCATCTACACAATAACAATGCAGAGAGGAGAGCTGCTTGTGTAAAAAGCACTATATTTTTGTTTATTCTCTGTTCACCGTATTAGTCCACACAATATCCACACAAAACACCAAAGAGTGTATACTTTTCTGCATATATAATTACTTTTGAGTTGACTTTTCAAACAGGCTAGTTCAGTTCGGTGTCTGCTGCTGAGAGAGTATTGTTGTTGCACAATAATAAAAACTTTTACGAAAAATGTTGTTTTGATCAAGAAGAGTTGATCTAAACATGCATTTTTTCTGTACTTTTGTGCACTTTTTTTTACAAACTTCTCCTTAAGGAATTGAGTTTTTGAGAGTATATATAATGTCTACTTGTGTAAAAAAGCACTATATTTTTGTTTATTCTCTGTTCACCGTATTAGTCCACACAATATCCACACAAAACACCAAAGAGTGTATACTTTTCTGCATATATAATTACTTTTGAGTTGACTTTGCAAACAGGCTAGTTCAGTTCGGTGTCTGCTGCTGAGAGAGTATTGTTGTTGCACAATAATAAAAACTTTTATGAAAAATGTTGTTGATCAAGAAGAGTTGAACTAAACGTGCATTTTTTCTGTACTTTTGTGCACTTTTTTTTACAAACTTCTCCTTAAGGAATTGAGTTTTTGAGAGTATATATAATGTACTACATTGAGTATATAATGTGGTGCATATTTGTAAAAATGCATGCAACAAGCAGAGGGACCAAAGCACCAGAAGCTTTGACAAAACAAACGGAACGCAACAACTACTTGTTGATGCTCCTGGGGATGGATTTTGAATGGAATGAAAAGATATGTAGGGATACACACATATAGCATAAGTAAAAGGATAAAAACATAATAATTCCTTCGAAAAAACTACGCAGCTCATGTATACATACATGTATATAATATGTACTTTAAATGCATTTAATTGAAATACATTGCATGATACAAAAGGAATTTATACTTTTCTTCAAGTATTTTTTTTCTTCTTAGCTATAAAAGTGGTTTGAATGCATGCACTACTACTTGCATACGTACATATATATATATAATTTGTAAAGTAAAAGCCTCTCTTCTCCTTTTTCTTGGCTTGTTTTATAAACTTGAATAGTTAAACAGCAGCAATAAAAGTAAATCCTACCTGTATTCCCATCATCATCATCATCATCCCCACTACCACCACCATCCTCATTGTTGCCACTAACATACAACAGCATAGCATGCCTATATACTCCCTATTCATGCAATCCAACAATACAAAATAAAAGTTTATACTTTTAAGATCATGCATCTTCGTCATACTTGTATCATCATAAAAGTAAGTAACAGCTTGCATGAGCTCCTACCTGCAAAGGTATTTTATCCTTAAGGGGATTTCATCCCTTCACACACAACACAACGAGAAAACAAGACAATCCAGTATGTCCAAGAAAAAGAGCAGTCCACATTATAAGACCAATATATAATATGCTGTTGTAAGAAGGAGAAGAAGAAAAAATATTAAGAAATATGCTGCCTATCACCACCACCACCAGTGCGTATATATACAAGCTTGAAAAAGTATATTATAGGTACATAAAATTCCATATTAAAACTACCCACTCGTTTTCAAACTTGAGCAGCAGCACCAGCAGCAGCAAAAGAAAAAAGAAAAGAGGGTAAGTTTTTCCCTTTTGCATTCTCTCTGACATAAAATGCTGATGGTACAATATACACAACCTCACCACCACTGCTGCTGCTGTTGTTGTACCAACTTTTTTTACATTCTTCGTTTTGAAGAAGAGTTATATCGTAAGAAGAAAAAATATTAAGAAATATGCTGCCTATCACCACCACCACCAGAGCTTATATATACGAGCTTGAATATATAGGTACATAAAATTCCATATTAAAACTACCCACTCGTTTTAAAACTTGAGCAGCAGCAGCAGCATCACCAGCAAAAGAAAAAAGAAAAGAGGGTAAGTTTTTCCCTTTTGCATTCTCTCTGACATAAAATGCTGATGGTACAATACACACAACCTCACCACCACTGCTGCTGCTGTTGTTGTACCAACTTTTTTTACATTCTTCGTTTTGAAGAAGAGTTATATCGTGTATATTTATTGTTACGTATCAAGAGAAACCTTTACCAGTTGCATTTTGTCTGCTGCACTTGCCCGAGAGAAGCAAAACTTGGAAAAAATATTTTTATGTACTTGTGGCGCACAACAAGCAGCTCACCTTTTTCCGTTTAATACAATAAGCAGCTTTTGAAAGAATGACGGTATAGGTATACATTTATATTTATGCCTAAGTATATTCTAGTATCAACGTATTTTTTTCCAAGTATTATAAAATAGAACCTTTGCATAGGTATTTGTATACAGACCCTTATTAGAATTCCAGAGTTGAAGCTCACCTAGCCTTGCTCTCTCTCTTCTTTTCTCTGCTCACGAGGTTTAATAGAATAAGAAACACGTACATAATAATAGGTATTAACACAGAGCAAACACAGAGAAGAAGAGGAAAAGAGCACATTTTTATATTTGTCTGCTGTGTGCTCATCATCTTGCTATATTACTATTATTGTCATGTAACGTAGTAAAGTAAACGCAAAGCAACAATGTTGCCGACTCTCTCTCTCTCTCTCTGACTATTTTCCAATGGCGTGGTTTAGGGTTGGCATATTTTTAAAATAACAATCATAAAAATCAGAGAGATAGCATCCTTCTCCATCTCAATCTCGTGTACTCTCTGGAATCAGAGAATGGGAATGATGATGATGATGATTATGATCATCACCATCATGAAATAATATGATCAACAGAGAAAAAACTCTTGAGAGAGAGAGAGAGAGAATCAAGGTGAGTTGATCTCTTCTTAAGTCATGCAAGAGTCGTGGAGCTGATGATGCATTGCTTCTTCTTCTCTACTACAAGTTATTGGGGGTAAGCAATAATGTGGCCAAGCAGGTTATGATACGTATTCCAACTTCCAAGCTAAAGAGAGGTACACACAAAAACTACAAGTTTTAGTCCAGCAGATTGGGATTGAAATAGGTGAGGTGAGGTAATATGTAACCTTTGAGGACGAAATGATTTGAAATGTATATACCTATTATTATATAAAATGTATAGAGGTACATTACACAGTGTGTACACATACAAAACAACATTTTTGTAGTCACAAGAAAATGTTGTAGTTGGCCCGTGTACCAACAACAACAAATATCAAAGCAGGCCAAGTAATAATATGTAATGTTTCGTTGCTCTCTCTGCTGAAAAAGACATTAAATTAAATGGGAAATGGGCAGGTTTAAAAAAAAGAAAAAAAAAACACAAAAATAATATCCTTAAGATCTTTATTGTATAGTGTATGGGGACATTGCAAATGTGAAAACTTTCTAATCTATTGTTTGGCTCTTATTTCATCTGATTTTCTCCGAAAAAGCAAGATGCACAGTAGCAAAATATTTATAAAAAGCATTTACCTTGTACAATATTAATACTGAGAAATCTATTTTTTAAATCTTTTGTTTTTGTGTTTATTTTTTTGAGCATCTTTTCATTTTATAAAAAAATTTCCTTGGATGAGGAAAAATTCCTCTTCATCAGAATCATCATCTTGACTCGGCGATCAATGTAATGATAATAATGATGATAATAGGAATTAGGAGCGCTCATAGGTATTCATTGAAATTCAACTTTTTCTTTTCTCTGTTTTTTTTAATCGTTGTAAGCTTATTTGTTAGACATTCCCAGAAAACGGATTTATTTAAGGAAAACTCAAGGTACATTCATTATCATCATCATCATCTTAC